>JAAOEG020000012.1:601351-614349 GCA_011763625.2 Papilio bianor | reverse complement strand
GGGAATTTATGACCCGAATTGTATAATGGCTTCTTTTTGCGTAAATACTAATTTCAAGAGCCTTACAGCGTTTTAATATTAAATTGTCGATTAATTTAGGGTCGTTAGCATATTTTGTAGAATACTCGTGTAACGATATTTTCATGTTTATTTTTGTTACCGAATAGTTACAGTTTCCCTTGATGTTATAAAGTTTCAAGCACTTTGAGCTAAGCTTACTGGTTTGATATTTTAAGCTGCTTTCGTTTTAAAATAGTAAAGGTGTATAAGATTAATGATGGGTATGCTGCGCTGAGCCGCGGAAGACAAATGGTGTCGACGCCAACGGCAAGCAACATCGGCTAAGCTGCGCGTTTGTCTCTGATATTACAGCGTCCGCTTGCGTTCCGACACAACTAGCAACAGATCCAGTGTTACGCTTTAAAAGATTACAAATTATATTTCATAAAATAACTGCTTCTGTCACTTTTTTTTCTCATATAAATCAATTGAACTAAGGGAGATCGGCTTTTTTACCTGTCTCGAAGAGTTTTTAAAAATATAGGGCTTTACCAAAAGAAACTTAAAACAGTATTTTAAATACATTTTAGTACGTTAACCCTCTTACACCGTGAGCGCGGATTTTTCACGAGTCATGGTTATTGACCTGTACACTTCGGAGAATAAATCAAAAATGTGGCTGGAATCAACTAACCCGCATTAGGCTAACGTGGTTGACGAAGGCCTAGTCACCACTTAGAGTAGGCTCCGAGCCCATCAGTGGTGGCGTATAGTGAGCTGATGATGATGATGATGGTTATTGAAACAGAACTATGCATAGCGAAAAGAGATATTGAGCAATAAATAGTAATGTAAATACAGAAAGCAGTGTGGTGATACATATTTATAGGGAAACATATAACCACGTAGAGCGTCGGAGGCTTAGGGTTTAAACACTTCACTTGCAATCTGCAGGTACTAAGTTCGAATCCGTCATGTACTAATGAGTTTTTCATATGTACATTTATCCGACGTACTTACGGCGAAGGAAAACATCGTGATCTGCACGTATCGGCGATTATATTCAAAGATGTGTGTGAAGTCAACCAACCACGCACATTGCCAGCATAGTTAAGTAAGGCTGTGGTAGATTCCGAGCCCCTCACCGAGGACGTATAGCTGATGATATAGCCACGTATAACCACGCTGTTGCCCTCACCGAGGACAGTCTAGGCAGCTGTTAGCAATTTTGTGGCCAAGATAGCTGATGTAAGAGTTAAAACACTTCTTTGACTAAACAGTGTCTAACTATACTTTTGGGATAATAGTTGTAGTTGCAGTTGTAGTTTAACATACTAAATAAGAAAAACAAACCGTTATTTTTATTTATGAAGTTACTTTTAAATACGATCACTAATCTTACAATTCTTTTTATTCGATTTGCTTATTAGGTCAACTTGAAGATTTTGTGTAAAGTACTAGGTAACGTGTATTTAATAATATTTAATTATAATATTACAGTAAAGAAGTCGAATATGATAGCATTATGGTAAAAACATACGGCGTTGTCCTCCAAAATTGCCAATTACCACTTCCACGCAGTGAGAACCTTTATAACAGCGTGTGGGCCACGAAACACGCGATAATTGTCATAATGTTACGAAGCATGTTTTAAACTTACACTCTAGATAGCGATTAAATGACATAAAAGCGTCGAAAAATTTATCAGCCAACTGTTGGCCTATAAGATAGGTAATGCGGTCGTGTGACGCTTTGAAATTGGTGATATAATTGTGTCTAAAATGACGACTTGCGACATAATAGTTTGTTGAAATTACAAAGGACGTATAAAAACAACCACCAAAGTGACCTACCACCGGTAACTAAATCAGGATTCATAGTTTAACTTAAAAATAAATATATGTCCAATTAGTAAGACTTCATCTTGACATTTTTATTGGTGTTGCCAGCTTTGTAATACAAGATTCCTTCTGTAAGCGCCAAATTAAGCTAAAGAAATACTCGTAACCACTTGGCTGTCCTTGGTAACTATCACTATTATATGTATAACATGAAGAACCCTCAGTGAATAGTAAGAAAACAGCCAAGTGTGTTTCAAAAATAGTGGGAAATTGATAAAAAGGATTGTTTTCTAACTCATTAGGCACACGTACAACACAAACAACAATTTGAAAACGGTCAAGTGTAAGCCGTGACTAGTACCTATGTAAAGTTAACAATACATTATGTCAATTTTTTTACTTAATTTGAACATCTTTCCTCATGTAATATTAGGATATTACATGAGGAAAGATAACTTTTTTTGCAATATACTATTTATTTCTGAATACCAAGTGATTCTATAATAAATAATAGATGGGTAGACATTTTAAGATGCCATATTTAGTCGCTCTAATCGTTTTCGATCAAAATATTTGTATTTTGTCAATATCATTCAAAAATAAAATGAAGTATTCTTTTAGCAATTTTTTTTTATCTACAATATTTAAAGTCCCTCCATGTGGCATAGCCCTGTATTATTATTATCAATAGAAATTTTAATTATTATTTTATATAAATTTCAATTCCTAGAAAACTTCACGAACCTTAACATGGCTAATTTTTGCATTAAAATGGGAAATATGTCTTTAGCTGGTATCCCTATATAGGCACACAAAGACAAATAGAAAGACAGGGTGCGAGTGTAAGACAAAGCGGTCACGCACACGAGCATGTATATATTGGCCTGTTCTTAATGCACTCATTGAACTATCTAGAGTGTATAATAGATAACCAAAGGTTGTGACAAAACGTTTTAAATTTGCAAGCAAACTGTTAAAGTGTATTTTAATATTTCTTTTAGACTTACAGGGTAAAATTAATTATAGTGCAAACTGCCTAATTTCAGGAATAAAATTGTATTACGTTAATCGCTTATTTTCTGGACAACACTTCAATTTCTATATCTGGCCAAATGGAGTCTGGGTTTTATTTGGTGTAAAGATATGTTACTGCCTTACTCTGATACTCCCTCGACCTTTGCCAAAATTAGGGACAATTTGGAAACTTTTACGAACATATAAACATCGACTGTTTACATTCAAAATAGTTTTAGAAAAATGTAAGATTTTGTAATTATAAATATGTTCTACGGATCTGTTGATTTTGTAATTTTTTTTTAGTTAGACGTTTAAAGGAAAATATTATTTTTCATAGGATAATATTAATAACTTTAGGAATGAGACTAATACAGCGGAAAATTTAATTTCCCTAATGTTCGGCCCTGGGCGGAGATAAGCTTGTTTGTTATATAAGGCCTGAAGTACAAAGTAAATTACGACAAGCTGCGCACCCTTATGAGCTTTCGAACATAATACAGCCTACACTATCTTTTTCCTTATGACCACTTAACTAAGTTATTTTTGTAAGTATTGTTAAGGCTTCTCTATTAAAACTTATATATTTTTATTATCTATTATTTAATATATAGGAGATATTGCTATCGGTAAGAAATAAATTTTAAAACTAACGTTAGGGATCAATTGTGAACTATGTCATTTTATTATTAGACTAGATATGTTTAAACGCCAAAGTTCGCAAGCTATCGGTAACATTTACATGGTATACATGGTATACATATATTTAAAACCCTAAACATAATGTGAAAGTCACTCAACACAGGTCGTTAAATTTTACGAAAGCGTCCCCTCTACTTGAACTTGAACATCTTGAAGTTTCCGAAATGGCCACCTTATGTTATTTTATGTGGACAAATTGTGGCTTTTCTGTAACATCGTTTACAAGTAAACATTTTTAAGGGCACAACGATTTAAACTTTTGTGAGCTTTCATACTTATTTCTGTATATTTATTATTAAAGTTATAAATTATTTGGTTTTCTAATATTTTTCCTACAACGTTACGCCTTCTTGGCACCTATTTTAGATAATTAATTAATAAATAATCCATAATTAATTAATAGTTAATTAATTAATTATGGATTTTTATATTAAGCTACTAACTGTTGCTCGCGATCCTATTTACGCAGCACTTAAACAAAGTTTAGCCCGTGTTTTGCCTATGTATGCCAAATTTTGGCGAGATCCGTTTAGTATTCGTTTAGCCTAGTATAAAAACGAAGTATTTCTGATTGAAGTTCCTTGAAAGACCGTCTGCTGTGTGTAGGAAAATCAGCTAAGTAAGGGATACCAATCCGTTTTGTGTTAAGAACATTTTATTACTATTTTACTCATAATCTAGTGACTATAAAATTTTGTTTGGTCAAGGTTTATTTAACAGATCAGGTTAATATGTGGTCCTTTTGGTCTTAGCATTTTCGAATTAAATCCAAGTTATGATTCAGATTTAATCATTGATCGAAATAAACACCTTATAATTTTTTTTGCCTTCGACTCGTATTGCGACATTCTTTTTCACCAAGCGTGAAATTAGTGGAATAACATTGCGTTTATGGTACTGAATAATGGTTCGTATAAACATGATGTCATATTTTAGAAATCATTTATATTAAATATTTAATATGCAACTGTATTTCTTAGATAAGGAATTATTACTCAAGAAAACTGACCATATATTTTTTCCAACTAAGCTCTAGGTTTGTGCTATGATATGGTTTACAACAATAGTTGAATGGTGGGATTCGAACTCTCGACCACATGTTCGGAACCCTTATTAGGCTATTGGCGTTTCTATGTTTCTATGGCAAGCGAGTAAGTGCCCACTTGAGTTTGCCAAAACAGCCAAGAGATCGCTGCCCTTAAACATCCGCAATTACAGATGCGTTGCCTGCCTTTAATCGACGGAGGAAGAGACGCACAGAAAGATAACGTTTTCCCCTTCTTTACGACCTCCCTTTTGTTATAAAAAAGGGTGGGAGAAAAAGAGGACTAAAATTAGGACTCCGGAACGCACAGAATATCAGACAAAACACGGAATTGCTTCCATTTACTCCTGTTTTCTGTGTCGTGGTATTGTACCGCACGAGTCGATCAATTCGTTCAACAGATGTTGTTGCTTGGGGGGGGGGGTCTACCAATGTTAAAATTATTCGATATTATAAAAAAAAAAACGGATAACTCACGTATAATTGATCCGTTGTCGGCACCGACTAGTTTCGAGCCCATCGGAGGCTCTTCTTCAGGGTGAGTAGGACTGGTATTATTTCGTGGTCGCCGCCCATCTCACACGAGTGAGAGCCGTTTTATTTTGTTATAATAATGTGTCACGAAATTTTAAATATTATAATTATTCGATATTATTGTTATATAACGATTTTGTATGTACATTTACAATAAATGTGTTTAAATATATTTGCCCGAAACGCAGTAACATTCTCATTTGACGTTGGCAAGCCATTAAATAAATTTACTCACATTTTATGAAAAGCGTTAAAAAGACCTCTTCCTTTCTTTGAAAGGTTTCTTTATCTCTCCGTCGCGGTAAATTAACTTCTTATTCAGACGGTTTTAGTCTCGGACAATTTTATAGCTTCCTAACACATTAAATGAAGCGATCAATAAAACTTTATAACATGTATTTAAATATAAAATTTATGCCAATAAAAATGATTAATAAATTGCAATTTTAAGTGTTTCCATGATTTCTATCAAGGTTTAAAATTATTCAAGAGTGTCGGTTCAGAGGTTTAGCACTTTCATATGTACACCGACGTGCTTAAGACGAAGGAACACATCGTGATACAATCTGCACATATTGGAGAATAAATTCAAAGATATGAGTGAAGTCAGCCAACCCGCACTGGGTCAGGGTGACTAAGGCCTAGTCACCCCTAACTTATGGGAAGCACAGAGCCCCTTAGTGGGGATGTATAGTGAGCTGACGATGATCACGATAATATGAAGGTTTAACTATCAAGGCTTTGATTTCTTTTTCTCGAATAACAAAATAGTAGTATTTTGAATATTTTAATGATGTATCAGTAATTTCTAATAACTTATATTAAAATTCTTGAATAAGTGAAAAAGTATGTTGCTGTAAGATCCACTCGTGGCTCTCAAATAGGGAAAATGTTACTTCAGTTATTAGGCGTGTTATTTGATATGTTTCCCAAAAATACTGAACCAATGGAGCAACGCAAATATCCTTTTATTTTACTCTGGAAAAATATTAGTTCTAAGAAAATCCTTGCCAAAGTTTCCATTATCGGTGAGATATTAGAAAGCATTCTATAAAAGAGAAACAAAAAAAATACGTCCACATTAATCTTTAAAATCCGTCAAAATATAATAAATATATAAACACAAATTAAGATACAGGTACGGTAAGGATATGATGTTGCTCATACATCAGCCATACATTCCTCTTGAAAAGTATGTATACTCCTATTAGTTGAGAAATTAATCGTAAGAAAATAATGATTATAGATGCTAGAAAACTAAGTAGTTTGTCTAGCATCTCCAATATTGTCAGCATAAACTAATTTTCAACATATTATTATTAACTGCTTCTTACAAAAGTTTTGCTGCTTCAATATTGAAACTGTGAAAGAGTAACCGAAGTGTTATCATATGCTTATACTCAAAGTTCCTTTTAACAAAATATTTTGTACAAAATATATGTATTGTTAAAAAATTACGATACGAAATATTTTTAATGATGAACAGCAAAATTACGAATGTTAATTAAACCTTAAATACTGTTTACAAAATTCCAAATCCAAAAGTAAGGTTATGGGTAGAAACAAATTAAAGAAACTAGCGATCAAAATTTTCCCTGCGCTCCTCGATTGCTTCACTTTCGTAGGCGTTGGTTGATTTTGAAACAACCAAACTGTCGACTGACGCTTTGTTTCTGGATCGTATTGATCCAGGTTTCGTCACCTGTTACAATGTCGTAAACGCGCCGTGACGAGCCTGCATCAAATGTTTCTATCATATGACGGCACCAATCCACATGGGCCTGCTTCTGAGCTTCGGTGAGGTTGTGCGGCACCCAGCGGGAAACTATCTTTCTTACGCGAAGGTGCTAGTACAAAATCATATAAACACTTCCTAAACCAATCTGCAGAATATGCTGAATCTCTTCTTACGTAATTCGACTGTTTTCTTGAATTATTTTTTTTACTGCCAGCAAACTTTCTTCGGTGACAGCCGTCGTACTACCACTCTTTTGTTCTACCCCCAAAGTAATACGACCACGTTTGAACTCGCTATACCAGCGGTAGATGGTTGCTTTTGAAGGTCCTTCATTCGTAAAAGCAATTCGAACTCGATCAAATGACTCATGAGGTTTTAAGTCACATTTGAAATCGTAAAAAATCATAGCACGAAAATGTTCTCGACGCAGATCCATTTTTTAATGAGTCAAGAAAATTTGAAATAGCTCTCAAAAAATTGAGAAGGGAAATTTGAAAATTGAAGTTTGAAAGTTAAAGTTTTTCAAATAATTACAAGTAGCCAGTGTCTTATACATAAAAACTTTTTTTCGCAAAACTTTCTGAGTGGCCTGGTATATACTCGTACGTCTCAACGCTGTTAGTTTTGGCTACGTGTTCAGTATAATCATGGGTTCTGCGTAAGATTTGCACGGTACAATTTTTGACGATGCTAACTTAGATCATTTAGCTGCAGTTGAGTATAATTAAGTGATCATTCTTAATTTTTATTAAATATATTGATTAAAAAATACTAGTCTTGGCTCACGATTACGTCTGTACGGATTAAAAAAAGCATCAGAAGTAAAGAAAATTGATTATATTATAATATAATACCTAGTATAGCTCACAACAATGTATGTTTTTCAAATCGTTTCAGTAGTTTCGAAGGCTATACACTGCGCTCAAACAAACAAACCGTTCCTCTTCATAATATTAGTGTAGAAAAGTCATCGACTTGTTACCGTCACTGGCTAATTCTTTATTTATGTTAAATTTCTTAATTAGTAACAAAAGTATTTAAGTGTTAAATTTTCTTTGATACATTTTACGGCTGGCAAAAGCGGCGTAATTACAAAACTCTGGACAAAGTTTTATAACAGAATTATTGAATCGAGCAGCGAGTTTCCAAGTTAAATTGTGTGGTAATAAGAAATACCTTCACGATTTACGTCTCAACAGCTGACAAGATTTACCTACGTATTAATGCAAATAACTAATAATATTGTTATTTTTAAATTAAAATACAAACGCAATTAATACTAAGTGTTATTTATAACAAGCACTAGATAAAGGAAATATGTATTTAGGGTAATTTTTTTTATATTACAGGGTGGCAAACGAGCAAGCGGCTACCTGAAATCGCTGAAATAGCGAAGTGACTTCTGCCCATATACATCCGCAATTGCAGATGCGTTGCCTACCTTTCAAGGACGGTGGAAGAGACCCACTGAAAGAAAATATTTCTTCTTCCTATGCGTATCCTCCCCCGTCAAGTCCACTTCCTCTTCCCATCCTTCTCTTATAAGAAAGGGGTGGGAAGAGAAAGAGGACCAGTATTAGGCCTCCGGTACCACTGTCTATGTCTAGGCTAATATAAATATCACAGAAGGGCTGCTCAAACACGGTCGTCCAGAAAGGTTGGTTCCTTTTTTATTCTTTGCTTCTTCTCCCCCGTCATGTTTTAGGCCAGCGCCCTTGTCATCCTTACTAGCCCTCTTTTCCTTTCTTCTTCCCTTCCTTTTTTTCTCTTTTCTACGAATGCGGATTGGTTGACATCTAATTACATTGAATTTATTCACAGCTATGTTCAAGTTGCTTCATGAAGTTTTCCTTCACCATAAGAACGTCGGATAAATGTACATATGAAAATCGAATTATCGTACTGGTAAATGGCGGGGATCGAATCTGGAAGTATAGAGATTCACATCGATCCGGTTAAGCAACTCACAACTGCACTACCGACGTCTTCGTAATTGTTAGTTATTAATTAATCTAGAATATTATAATTTAATTAGTTGGTTGTTGTAAGATCATTACTATTAGTATATTTTAATCAGTAACATCTTAACAAGCAATACTGTGAGAATCAAGGCAAGGCAATTTAATTTGATAGTTCTGTATATATTTCCCCAAATAAAACTCCGTGTAAACTGAAAAACGAATTGTAGGATAAGTATATTATTTTATTGGAAAGGCGAGCGTTATTATCAAAATGGCCGCCGCGCACTAGTTGCTCCCATAGGACTCATTATAAACAGGTTATTGGACTTGCCTTCCTTATTTATAACGGTCCTAATTGTTATTTCGTACACTTAATTTTTATTTATTTTCAGTTGTTTAATATTTTACATTTTATGTGTGGCATACGAATGGAGAATTATTTTTAATATGATAGATAATTTTATATATGTGTGAAACATTGATTTTAATTACCTTTCATCCTTTTAGAATTCTAGGAAGCAAGAGAACAGGATGAAACTTAGAATGTAGATAAGTACAGCTTGCAGTCTTGTGTAACTAACGTATTATATATTTCACCACAGCTGGACATCTGCGGAGTTACATTATATAATAATACAAAAGTGTTAAATACTTTACAGGTTTATTTCATAAAGAATATAGAATAATAAAATAATTAAAGCACTTAAACACACAATACAAAACAAATAAATTTAAAATATCGGGTCTTGCTTATAGATAATTGTAGAAATCATATCACGATTTATTTATATTTATCGCACTCAAATGTGTCAATAGTACGACATTCAACTGTCTTTTATTACTCATCCATATTAGATTATTTCAGGAAAAGACCCACTGACAAGTGAGTTACATTAAAACGTTTTAAACTATTGTTTGGTCTATTTGCAAAAGGTGGACTATTTTGATCTCAACCGGAACACTGTTCCTAAAAGCGGGACGGTCCCGCTCAAAGTGGCGCCTTTGGTCACGCTACTACGCATAGGCTTCTAATTCGTATAATTTCGTTCGTTAGATACCTAGTGATAGTAACAAACATCTAGTCATCCAAACATCTTTATTTTCCCATTTATTATATAAGCATTATACAAGCATTTATTGTAACAGCAAGTCTATCAAAATATTACGAGTATGGTATTAAGTTAAGCGAATTGACCATTTTTTTTTATAATAAATCAAATTAAGGAAAACATTTATGCTGCGTGAATTTCTGTCCGCCTTTTTGCAATGTTTACGTTATCGCAGCTTTAATATTGCCAATTTTATTCTTCTGATGTACGCCGTATTGTTTGATATGCTTTTCTCTCAATTTCTGTAATCAGTGCAAAACCGCACAATAAAGAATCATATTTATTTTACTAATAATGTATTCTTATTATAACCTAGCTGTCCGCGTGGAATACAAATAAAACTAACTGTCCTATTTGTTATTCCACACTATATTCTATATCTGTGCTTTAAATTTCAGTAAGATATGTAGAATCGTTGCGGAATTATAGAGTAATTATATTAATAACAAAAAATTACGTATCTCTCGGGAACCGTAACTATTTCCGGGATCAAAAGTAGCATATGTATTCTTCCTGACTATCCTCTACATCTACGACAAATTTCATCGAGATCCGTTCAGCCGTTCAGGTGACAAACTCTAACAAACATCCTTCCAGCCATCTATCTAAACTTTTGTTATTATAATATTATTAGGATTAAATAACAAACCTTTGATCATTGTATTTTATCGTAGGTTGGAGATTCGTCAGCTTGGTTTATATAAACAAAGTAGGCCGTGGAATATCTAAGTAAAATTAGACACAAATCTGCAGCCGCGAGTATAAAAGATGAAGTGTTTCGATGTACTATAATTGCCTTTGAAAGACGACCAGTGATAAGATCAGCAAATACGATTTTATAAAACTTTCCCAATGACAATGATTTTTTACATGATTACTATGAAATTACTTCTTGAAATGATGGTGAAAAGGTTGGCATACATATGTTTCACCAAGATTACTGAAACTCATATCTCGAAGTAATACTGAAATACTCATGTAAAAATGAAGTTAATTTGATATTTGGCAGTAAGTCAGGGCAGGGCGTACGGTTTATTTTTATTATTAATCTCTATATTTCTCGAAGCGTTGGAAAAATATTTTCTTGCATAGAATCCGTTATCTAGTGAATTGACGAGACATGTCGCTCTAACAAAATAAGTAACATGGAATGTCACGCTTGTGTCAAGTTGCGACTGGCACTCATATTTCTTGCGTGTATTTTTTTTTCTATAATGTAAGGAATATAGGGGTGTACTATTTTTGTATATATAGCCATACCTTTGAGGTCAACTGTTGCTTAAAGAAGCTTTTCGATTAATGAAGAGGGTTAGGGAAGAGGTTATATCGGGTTTGGTATCTAATTATCTTTGGCTGAAATAAAAATTACTAGACTAGCTTTTTCCCGACAATTCGTCAGCGCGAAAGTAAAAAAAATCATAATTTTTGGTGGTAATCTGTGGTGCACCAACTAGTCAGTTGACCATCTTGGTAGTCTCACGCGCCTGCTTCCCGTGGCATCTGAGTCAGTCGTATTTCGAGACTCGAGTGGATCGGTTGTGTACTACGACAGTGTCGTTATCGTGGTTTCAATAAGCTATATTATTCTAAACCACCTGTGCCAAGGTGGGACACAGCAGTGGCCTATGTGTTCTTCCTATGTCATCTGTGCCAAATTTCTTCAAGATCCTTTGAATCGTTCTGGACATACCTTCAAACAAACGTAAATGTAAACATTCGCAATTATAATATTAATATTAGTTAGAATTCCTCGTTAATATTTAATGTTGTTTGTTTTTTAATGAATATGAAATAAGTTCTCGGAGGTTAGAATGTAATTTTAGTAAATATATTTTCAGTGTCCGTGTTCATTTAACTTTGTCCAAACTTTGTGATGAAACGTTTACATGTTTATTCAACACGCGAACTCCTCGCGTACTTTTTCAATATCACTCGGGTTTGTGATACTTTTGTACTTGAACATGAATTCTCTTGGAACTGGCCGCAACCTCTACTTGTTATTAGTTTTGTTTTATTCCATTGATAAGTGAAAACATCCTTCTAGGAAACTTCTTTCATAAATCTATATATATATATATATATATATATATATATAAATGAACTGCTATTCGTTAGTCTCGCTAAAACTCGAGACTGGCTGGACCTATTTGGCAAAGTTTGAACTTGAATTTTTTGTGAGAGTCCTGAGAAGGTTTAAAAGGTGGATAAATATGAAGAAACTCGAAATTAAAAAAAAACTTACAAATATCCAGTATTTCAGGAAATTTTGTAAGTAAGCAACATCACGTGTAAATAATCAAATAATAATGAAACTTAATTCTTACTGTTAAGTGTCATGCTGAGATATGGATTTTGGGCGATAGATGGCGTGTTTACTTTATAAGATAGCGATGTATAGATTCGCGGGAAATGATGGACCTCGCAGAATAACATGTAATTAAATGACTTCGCCTTACTATACAAAGTTTTATTTTACCAACCTAGACGTTTTTGAGACTGCTTTACATGGTCCTTAGCGAGCCGATTTTGGACTAGTGTACTGTTAGTCCACTCGTGAAATTCTCTTTCAGCTTTTAAGTTATTATATACAAGGAGAGCAAGTTTGACATTTGGACAACGCAAAACTGACGGCGCTGTTGTGGAACCGAACGACCAATAGCAAAATGGAATTTTGACATCGCGGCGAGCGGTGTGAGCACGACGAGTCCATTGTGCGACGTCATATTGCTTCGTGACGTGAGTGATCGTAATAATTGTGTGGATAAACCGTGAGTCCAATTTATTATTATACTAAAGTGAAAATATATTCAAGATTGTGTTGTGTTGTGTAAGTGATCCAAGAAACTTGCAAAATTTCGACGCATTAGACTTAGAATAATTTTACGAAAAGTGAAGAGACGGGGATCCTATGCCCGATTTTTCATCGATCCTAATAGTTTTAAACACTTGTAAAATTTTTGGCTCAGTTATTAACTAGGAAAACTTTTCTGTTTCATTATGGAAACAATTAGTAATTTGCAACGTAACTTATATTCTACCATTGCCAAGGCTAAG
>JAAOEG020000012.1:473773-492214 GCA_011763625.2 Papilio bianor | reverse complement strand
AAACAAAGTTTGCACGGGTACTAATGTTAGCGAGGTAATGACCTTTCATGTCGTGTATCAATTACCAGCTTTCTCTCGCAAACTCAGACATCAGTTTGCCTAGTTTCAAGGTCTATGATACTATTGTAGGGTTCTGTATTCTGAACTTCTTGGCGAGGCAGACGCTAATTCTTACTAATATTATAATAGCTAATGTTTACTTGGATAGACCCTTGTTAGAGAAATATCTAGAGCGGCTTAACAGACCTATGTATATTAAATTTATCATAGAAGTATTCTGTAAGTATACGTACACTACATACGAAGTTTTATTAATTACGCACGAACGTAGTCGCGGGTTAAAGCTAGTCAATTTTAAGTTAAACATGACATGTCTGTGACATGATGATTGACACGTGAAAGAGTAAAGTTATTTTGCTCAAAACACGAGTTACTTTAGGCGTAGGATTTTTCGATTTACTAGTCAAGCAATCTACCTTTGCGTTTATAAAATAACGTGAGTTTTGTTGCATTTCAATCATA
This sequence comes from Papilio bianor, assembly GCA_011763625.2. Classification (NCBI taxonomy): domain Eukaryota; kingdom Metazoa; phylum Arthropoda; class Insecta; order Lepidoptera; family Papilionidae; genus Papilio; species Papilio bianor. The sequence goes on along the minus strand of JAAOEG020000012.1, from coordinate 491,692 downwards.
TACAATACGTGCTATGTTAAACATATATAATATATGTCATTTAAACATATCTTAAAACAAAATTGATAAAGCATGTACATTATTAACATTTGATTCCAGTTGAAAGGAACTCTCTTTTTGCTTTTTAGTTAACATATTTTATTTACAATTTAATAACTACCAGGTATAACCATAATCAGTATTTCTGCTAGTACAAGGCTTAAAACTCATCCAATCTAAATAATATTATAAATGCAAAAGTTTAGATAGATGGATAGATGGATGTTTGTTAGAGTTTGTAGCCTAAACTGCTGTACGAATCACGATGAAATTTGGCATAGATTTAGATGATAGTCCGGAAGAACACACAGTTTATTTACTTGATAATTCTGAAACGGTTCAACATATCCTACAAAAATTTTGCACAGATACAGAACATAGTCTGGAATAACACATAGGGTACTAAGTTTTATTTAACTCTGCGTGGACGGAGTCGCAGGCAATAGCTAGTAACAAAGGTGGCAAACACACATGCTTATATATATTTGTAATTGCAGACGCGTTGCCTACACTTAATCGATGGATGAAGAGACACACAGAGAGTGAACGTTTTATCTTTCTTTGCGTCTCTTCCCATGTCATCTTCACCTTCTCATCTTTTCCGTATAAAAATATGGGGCGAAGTGAAATAGGACTAAAATTAGGCCTCCGGCACCCATAAGACAAAACACGCATTGCTTCCATTTCAGCCCTGTCTTCTGTATAGTTGTAGTATAGCGGTGGGCGAGCCAATTCGTGTAACAGGTATTGTTTCTGGCGTCCGCCACTGTTTATTTTTTAAGCAAATATACCGACAGTAACATTAATTAATTGTTAGAATAGGTACTATGTTTACTAAGATGTAAGTAAACTTGCTTGTTTCTTGTGAGTACACGTAATGAAACGTCAAAATGTATGATAACCATGATGAATGGCATCCTGGCGGCTGCATTTTTTTAGACGGTCTAATGAACAGGAAAACAACAGTTTTGTGGAATTACCGAATGCGAACACTATATGTCACTACCAATTGTTTGCAAACTATTCATAGCAATAAAATTGTTACAGTCACAATTTAAATACATTTAAAATGTCTAATAGCAATTGGCTTATAATCAACTATTTTTTTTAAATACCGTCTTAGATATGGATATATGTCTTGAATCTCCAATAAACTAACCAATATTTTTTTTTCTGTATAAACATTCACACGTGCAAATAAACAGATTGAAAAGCGATAATCAAAGATAACATACTACACCATGATGTTGACTTTTTATACAGTAATCGAAAGTAACATACAGCAACAACAATACGAAGAAGCTGTATTGAAATAAAATCGATCGTATCCTTCCCTTCCCGTGAAAGGCGGGAAAGACCAGCGTTAAACTTAATACCAATAAAATCCAGTCCTGCATTAAATGATAACAAAATAAATGTTCTCAACAAAATGCACTAAAAAATAAAGTAAAATAATCTTTATTGTTCAAGAAATTTTTACAAATTCTAGGGGCTCTGCCTCCTGAGGTAGGTGAGACCTGTGTTATAGGAGGTAGTGCCTACTTTTATTCTAGGTTTTAGATAGGTAGGTACATGGTTGGTAAAGAACAATAGAAAATAATGTCATAAATACCCTTAAAAGTAAGAAAACTCTTATTTTTCTAGTGTTATGTCAATGTTGTCCAGTTATTGATATTTCGGAGTCGATGTCGGCCGAGGTAGGTAGTGTAGGTATATTTTTATCTGAGTTGTCTTAGATCCAGATAAGTTTAAGTTCCTACCTATTAGGTATAATAGGGTATTTTAGCCTATGTAACACAAGGAAGCAAAATACTCATATGTTTTCGTCACGCATTTTTAAGGAAAACTCAACAATTTTATTTTTAAAATTAACCAAAAAATGGGACCCACCTGCAAGCACAATCTTTTGATTAGAAAAAAGAATTATCAAAATCAGATCACCACGGGCGGAGTTATGTGGTAAGACACTTAAAAAAACATACTGACGAATTGAGTATCTCCTTCTTTTGAGAAGTCGGTCAAAAATACAGGCTACAAGCCTGTATATTTGATTTAATATTTTACTAGGCATTTTTATATTATTGACCTCTTTTAGTATATTTTATTATAAATAATAATATTTTTTTAATCGAATTATTGCACTTTCAAAGTAAATATGTTGTCTTTACTGCAGCTTAAGTGTAAGTACATATTATGCAAAGAGAATAAGTTGTTTAAGTTTCTTCAGCGCAACTTCTGCAATTACAAACGTTAGTGCACTTTACCATAACCATATCCCGAACATACTAAGGGTTGCACATTCAAAATGTTGTAAAAGATTAAAATTTCATCCCTCTTATTGTCTTCTAAAAAGTGAAATAAAATTATGTTTTGCTAGGTTTCTAGAAACCATTTTTTCCACGATAGGAATGCTTTTTGCACACTCCGTGCCCCGGGGAGGATACGGCATACCCACTAAATCCCTCTGTTCCTAATAAGCATGGTAGAGAGACCACGGGCACACTTTCGCTTACGTCCGCGACCCCGCCTGTATTTGTGGAGATTGTTAACAATAATACGGTTACTACTGTACTGTACTCTATCACTTCCATATCTCAATTTAAAAGTTATATGTGATATTTTTGTAACGATCATTGATTTAGTTCGTTCGGTCTTATATTTTACATACCAACCACATATTCGGCGTAAACACGTACGTCAAGTAGATTGTAAGCAATAAATTATAACCTACAAATTTAGATAATGTTAATTTCGTGTGTATATTTTTAAAGAACTCGTTCGTTTTGTTTACATTAGCGAGCGGGTAATGACTTTTATGTACATTCACCATTTTTATGCCTTGTCATCAGCACGTATAAACAAGATGGGTTTCTCCGGAATACGTTCAAGGCACGTTCCAATAAAATCACTTAGCGTCGCACAGTTTTCTTCGACCTTATTGTGAACGGCTGCGTAAGGCGATTAAGTCGTCTTTACACGACAAATCCTTAACAATGTCATAAGCCTAATCTGGGTCAGGAAACAGATTACCAAAAATCATCCCGATTACATACATGTAGGTACATGAAGGACATATCAATTAATTTAATAGGCAGACTTATCTTATTAAAATTAGAAATGCGAAAGTTCAGATGGATATTTGTTAGTTGGTCTCTCCAAAACGCCTCAACGAATCTCGATGAAGTTTAGCATTATGTCTGGAAGAACACAGATGCTGATTACTGAGTTTTTGTAACTCAGTCGGATTGGAGACGCAGGCAAAAGCTAGAAGTAAAAGAAACTTTGCAGTGTCATACTACTCTTTGTTCATTGGTATCATAGTTCTTGAACTAAGCCGTTGATCAGAAGTTGCTTCAGAAAATGCATACAATGTAAAAAATAGTCTAGAAACAAGGAGTAGGTTTTTTGGTATTTTGAGCAGAAACATCTCCTCACGACTCAAGTGCAATTATGTAGCAAGTTCGTGACAGATAATCAGTTGCACAATCAACTGGTAATCGACTGTAGCCCTTGGTAATTATATTATCCCATAAAAATGACGGAAAAACACAAAGCGGAAATGTATTCGATTACTCGTAGCTTCTGAAGCGCTATGATCATCATCATCAGCTCACTAAACGTCGCAACTAAGGGGCTCGTAGCCTGTACTAAGTTAGGGCTGACTATGCTTAAAGCACGCTGGTCCAGTTCGAGTTGACTTCACCCAATATTTGAATTTCTACGCAGACATGTGCGGCATCACGATAATTTCCTTGATCGTAAGAAACGTAGGATAAATGTGGAAATATGAAATTCAAAATATTCCTTGATAGAATCCAGGACCTTCAAATTAGAATCAAGTGCTTAACCCCAGAATGTTATGGTTTAATTATATAAACTTTAAGAAAGTGCATTAAAGACATACAATTAATAAAACGTCTTCTTTATTCCCCATTAATAAATAAGAAAATTGAATCAATTCAATCAATATAAATAAGTGAACTCAGAAACTTGTTGCCATGCCGCTCTGAATCATTATTTTTTAATAAATTATTTGAACAATCCGTAAAAGTATTTATCGGGGTTAATAGGATAAAACCCTCAAAAAAGAACAGAAATTTTATTCATAATTTTTTATCTTACTTCCCGTTGGATCCGAATAATTTTGATCGTACCTTCATCGTTGAAAGTTTTTTAACAGCTTCGTAATTTCGTAAAAAAAATTACTGCAGTAATATTATCATTTTTCAAAAATCCATCACCCTAAATTGAACAAAGTAAATTATTTTTATGGTCACATATTAAGCGCCTGTTACTTTAAAATAGCTATTTAATGGAACGTCTATTCAACCTTTAATTATTAACAGGTAGGCTGGTTGTCTTAGAATCTGAGTCCATTTTTTTTAATATTTGGGGTATAACAAGAAATTTTGCATGGTTGGACGTACAGTCTACGTAAAATATATGTACTAATAATTCTCCATTTATTTGTGTTTAAACCATTAAATATTACTTTTACTAAATAACAAGCGGAATATTCATCAAATAAATACAATTTTGTGCAGTAAGCCTTCTTAGAGGTATAAAGTTGGTACTGAACGTGGCTCAGGATAAGCTCCTTAGACGATATCGGGTGGACCGAGCAAATTTAAGTCCATTGTAAATACACGTTGCAATGCTAAAAGATGTTTAAAGCCACCGTAGGGGACTGAGATTTAATAAGATTGCGAATATATTTGAAAAGGTTTCCAGATATTTCAATGTATGGAATAGTCCTGGCAGTTTCTTCTTCGTTAATATAGACCGACAGAGATATATGACCCGGTGGTAAGTGAAACTAAATTAAAATAGCTGACCAGGGAGGGCCCCTTTATGCCATTTTCTATGGCCATGGAGGTTTAACATATTTTATGACAGAACCAACCGATAGCAACGCCTCTCCTATTGCGCTAAACATTCTTGTTTGACTTTATATTGACAAAACGTATAAAAAGTATATTCCTGCTTTTTTCTTTTTTACTGACCTATAATTCAATGAAGTAAGAAATGTCACAATAAAGAAGAATAGCTAGTCAAATTTATTATGATATTGTTGTACAATATTTTTAGAAATGGACAAAGAAGATAATGTAAATCTTGACGTAGAATATAACCGATACTTGCAAATTTTACAACCGTACATAGAACAATTACTAGACGTAGAGGACATAGAATTATGTAACGCTTGGATTCGAAGACTATCAGACTACAAGGAAGATGAAAAAACTCTTCGTAACAAATACTTATTTACACTTTGTTGCCAATTGGCAAAAGGTATTCTAAAGCATCCATTCTGTAATCTTCCTCCACCCGACGAATTACCCATACTAGAAGAAGTGAGCGATGATTCTCTTTCAGAAGGAGGGAGTAACTTTACACTGGGCATTCAAAATAGCAACGGAGAGATATTACTCGGTTCAACAACTTTATCAAAAACCATATTACAACCAAAAGAAAGTGATCTTACCGCATGTTCACATTCTATTAAAAAAAATTTAGATAACATCAATAAAGAGGAAGATGAACTGAACCTCTATACAGATAATTTAGTAGCTTCTTCTAATTCCACTTTTGCTAATGTTTGCTACCCAGAGATTTTAAGAGATCTATCGAAATTCGTTAATTCTGAGGATAATGTGTATATGAGAGTTAATAACCTTATTGACAAACTAAGGCAGATTAAAAAACAAAATACAGTATTGCTTAAAGAGTTACAAGTGTTAAAAGAAGAGTCGATATCGAGACAAAATGTTCTTCAAATTCACTGCGCCACTAATACTAGCATCAGTATTAAAGCCAATGAAGGTACAGAAATAGACTTTTTGGGCACTAACGATGTTGTATGCCAAAAAGACTTGAGCAAATTATATAAACAGCAGTCATCAAAAATTGAAGAGTTAAAAAAGCAGCACGAAATTGAGCTAAGTAATATAAAAATAGCTGCGCAGCAAGAAGTTCAAGATATTTATGAAAAAAATATAGAAAGTATAAAGCAAGAGTACGAAATAAAAATAAAAGAAATGAAGATGAAACAAGACAATGAAATGAATAAGTTGAGAACTTCGCTTTTTGATGTCAACTTTGAAAAAGAAAACGTTATAGCCCTTAAAAATCATGAATTAATTAATTTACGTGCAGAACTCGAAGAAGCAAAAGCTAACAACTCTGTATTAAGGAGCGGCTTTGTCAAGGCTTGTAATGATTTTAATTCTGAAACAGTGAAGGAAAGAGCGTTAGAGTTTGAGAAAAGACTATACAAAATAGAGAAATCAAAAAATAAACATGTAAAGGCGTATCAAATGCAGCTTGCGAGTCTACAGCGTGATAAATGTTTACTCGACAGTTCGGTCCACCTTCAACTTCTCAAGCAACGGACTGAATTGCTTGCAGAGTTTACAGAAGATAATCAAAAAGAATTGTTAACTACCGTAGAAAAACTGGAAGTAAAGTATAAAGAGATGGTGGCAAACGTCCAAGCTTCTGCTATACAAAGGAGAATTCAGGATCAAATAGCTCTCGAAACAGTAGTCCACGCAGTATACGGCGGTGGAATTAATAATGGCCACGCGACGTATAGGCTTGCCAATAACACTGTTTTAAAATCTAAGTTAATAAGAAACCAACAAGATAACGACGAAGATTTAACAGCATCACTTGGTGGTAGCGACAAGCACCCAAAAGAAAGAGAACATTCTAAACGCGAAGATGACTTGGTTACGGGCTTCTGTTTAGATGAAGGCAAATTAGAAGAGCTTTATGAAAGGGTTCATATTCCCCAAAGGGATACGTGTAACACTTAATCCAGAACAACTAGACAAAATACTTAGAAATATTTTGCTACTATAAAAGTTAAACAAAAAATCCCCACGAAAAAAACATATTTTTGCATGATGTTGTATTATGTTTTAGGGAATTCGGTCACATTTCTCATTAAAATTTCAAATCTGTATACATTTATGTGTACGCAAATTAAAATAGTAAAATCCGTTATATACGACTTTATATTTTTTGATAAAAATCATAACAATAGAAGAAAATGTACCATCTATGGAAATAAAAAGAACAAATTTTATAATGACATTTTTGAATCAGTGATCAAAAATTTAATTTCCACCTTCACGGAAGTTGTTAAAATTAATTTGTTAATGTAAAGGTCGCTCGTACAATTTGACGGCACTTGTTCTCTTGACGCTTGTCTCGCCGTCGCCGAACTTTACAATGTCAATTTGATCAAAGCCATTTATAGAAATTAAAAGGGTTCTACAGACTGTTAAGGAAATATTTGTAATGAGAAAATGACTTACTTTTCATCTTTGATTTGATTTTTGTTGGATTAGATGCCTAATAGTTTATACAATGATATATTTATTTTATTGTCTAATAAGTCGTTTATTAAAGAGTTGCATCGGGATCCAAAGTCTAAATTAACCGCAGTAAGAACACTAAGAAATGTTATTATTATATTATCTGAAGACTGGGCTGATTATTTGAAAATATTTAATCACAGTAACACAGTAAAAAACTTCTCTCCGTCTGTTTCCAACCACTGGTTTAACCTTTGTCTTTTCTATAATCTAGACGTGCTCCTAATTACAGAAATATTCTTTATATTTTCAATAAAGGCAATAGACTCGTGATTAATTTACATTTAATTCCTGCTACTTAATAGGCAATAAAATCAGACACAAAACGAAGGACAATCGACGGTCGTTTTAAAACTAATTGGAATGTAAATTGGTGTATTAAAAGGGATTGGATAAGAGGGACAATTTAGCAGATTGTTTCTGGGCCTCAATAAGAGCAATTAGAAATAAACAAAATTAGTTCGTTATGATAATCACGAAAAATAGTATGTTATTCAAATAAATTAACTTATTCATCGACTCTCTTTATCTGTTTGGGAGGGGAAAGTGGATTTCACGGAGGGGAGGACGCATAGAAAGAGGACATTTTCTCTTTCAGTGCATCTCCTCCTCCGTCGATTAAAGGTGGCAACACATCTTCAATTACGGATGTCTATGGGCAGCAGTCACTTCGCTATTTTAGCGAATTCAGGTGGCCGCTTGCTCGTTTGCCACCTAATAAGATAAAAAAAAACTATGTGGAGCGCACCAAGTCCTCAATCTCAGATATTTATTAAGTATATTACTTGCAATAATACTTTTTCATGTTTAGAAAATTCATCTACGTTGACTTGTTACAAACACATCCGAAATGCTACTGTTCAAACGCAGAATTTTTTTTTCACATTTCTTATTTTTAATCCAATAAGGCTTTTATGTAGACTATACCACGCTTTTCATGTTACTGATGATTACCTTCAAATTCTACTGAAGCTGGTTATTTGTGCGTGAAGGTAAAAAACATTTGTCCTTTTCAAAGACGTTACCTTTCAGTTCCATTCAAGTGTAATTTCGGAGATAGGATTCCTCCGCCCTTCGATTGGCAGACTAATATAGTTTGAAATCGTATAATGTGAAATAATGTTTTTAACGTAAATTTGTATACATACGGTTACTATATACATTCAACGTAGGGTCATGATTTGCACACACATTATCAGGGATACATAAAAAAATTGGATTTACTTTAATCCTGAAAAAATAATCGAGCCATTATAGAGCGCACATCTTAATCTTGTTAATATTAAAAAATCGATAGTTTAGATGGATAGATGTTTGTTAGAGTTTCTCGTCTAAACTGCTGAATATATCTCTATGAAATTTTATATAGATGTAGATGATAGTCTGGAAGAACACATAGGCTACTTTTGATCCCGGAAATAGTTTCGATTCCCGAGTGACACGTAGTTTTTAAATTTAGCACAAATATAGAGCAAAGTGTGGAACAACATGTAGGATACTTAGTTTTATTTTAAATCATCGCGGATGGAGTCGCGGGCGACAACTAGCAATTTATAATAATGTTACTAATATAGACGCGTAAGTTAAGGTGGATGGATGTCTATTAGAAAGATCTTTAGAACGCCTTTTTAATAGACTTTAAAATTTAGCGTGAACGGAGTCGCGGGCGACGACTCTTCAATCTACCTTACAAATGCGAAAGTTTATGCATGAATGGATGAGTGTTTGAAGGTATCTCTAAAACGGCTTATCGGATTTATTATGATTTTTTTCAAATCCGCGCGGACCGAGTCGTGGGCAAAATCTATTCCTGTCATAATGCGTTTATTTTAAAAGCATTATAGCTTCAGATTACTTTAATGATGTCAATAAATTGGGAATTTAAGTGGAAGAATATAGTAAGACCGTTATTTATACAGACAGACATTGGGTAGCAAACTTGCAATTGAGTTTTGTTAAAAGGCAAAGTTGCGCTGAGCTCTACAAGACTACCTGTAAACTAGAGGGCAGACGAACTCAAATACGGAGCAGCGCAAACTTGCGCTGCCTAAACTTTGAACTATAACACGACCGTAGTCCATGGCTAAATGAAGTCTGCATTAGTGTAGCTGTTAATTACCATTAGTTAAATTTGCTTTTGCGTAATAATTGTAGTGTATTAAATTCCGTTTTTTTTGTCTCATGCGCCTACTTCCGCAGGTATGTGAACGCTAGGTATGTAACCAGCTGCGGGTATGTAGGTATAATCATTATTGTTTCAAACAATGTGATACAAGTCAAAATATATTGAAAGGGAGAGGTGTGGTGGACCAAATAGTCAGTTCACCCTCTTGGCAGAATCATGCGCCTGCTGCCCGTGGCAGCTGAATCAGTCGTATTCCGAGACTCGAGTGGAGCGGTTGTATACCATGACAGTGTCCTTATCGTGGTATCCAGACAAACTATACTATTCTAAACCACCTGTGCCAAGATGGTACACAACAATATGGTACTGGTACTGGTAAGGTGGTACATAACACTATGATAATAACGGTATGATTAATGATTTCCAAAATACATGTTATTTTTACTGCCTTTATAATTCTTAGGTTTATTTTTTAATAGTAATCTGACTATTCTATTCCCAGAGCATCAGTGGCTTAGAGGTTAAGCACTTGACTTGTAATCCGCCATATACCAAGTGTTTTTCGATTTAGAATTTCATATATACATTTGTCCGACGTTTTTACGGTGAAGGAAAATATCGTGATGCAAATTCAAAGTGGGTGAAGTCAACCAACCCTCACTGGGCCAGTGTGGTTGACTAAGGCCTAGTCACCCCTGGCAGGTTCGGGGGGACCTGTCACCCGTGACTAAGGGCCAGGAGGGAGGCGCGCTGATCTTACAGCGCGCCTTTCCTAAGGAGGTTGGTGGGGCTTGCCCTCACTCTGAGTAGGGGCTGCTGCGTTGACCAGTGCAGGCGGGTCCGAGGAAGAGTGCGAAAGCGTGCCTGTAGCCCGTCACCACGCGCAAGAGGATGTGGTGTAGTGTGTATGCTCCCCTTCCGGGACAGAATCCCACATAACTCCTGTGTTCCCCCGGACACAGTGAATACATAAAGCATTCCCCTCTATAAAAAAGGCCTAGTCACCCCTAACTTAGGGTAGGCTCCGAGCCCCTCAATGGGGACGTATAGTGAGCTGCTGATGATGATTCCTTTACCATGATTTTCGCTTATGTTTTTAATAATCTTATTTTTAACTTACAACAAATCGACTAAGACGCAGAATGATTTCGCGGATGATACTCGTAAACCACATCCTAAGGCCGCCAGTACATTAGCGGTGCTCTAATAATTAATTATCATTCCGTTTTGTATTATTTATGTTTGGAATATTTAAACGGGATTTGCAATATTACAACAATGATAAAGTTTACTAGAATTACAATACAAAAAGTGACAAAGGTTGTCTTAAGTTTTACTTGCTATGTAGCATCTTCTTCCGCGAGTAATTAAAAGATACGAAACTTAATTAGTAGCCTTTGTGTTCGTCCAAATTATGTTCTACATCTGTGCTCATTTGGGAGGTCTCTACATTAAGATCCTTTAATCCTATCTGGAGGTAACTTTAAACAAACATCCATCCATATATCCCAGTGAACATTAGAATTTATAATATTACTAAGATTACAAAAATGTATAATTAATTTTGCCCGCGACTCCGTCCGCGCGGAATTAATACAAAATTTAATTATTAGCTATGTGTTCTCCCAGACTATATCAGTTCCGTATCTAAGAGACATCCCATCTACCTATCTAAGCATTCGAATTTATAATATTAGTAAGAAAATTTAACTTGGTTATAATTACTTAGTCTCAATCAGTTGTTACTATGTTGGAAAGAAATATTTAATACTATTTCAGTAGTTGCTGGTGTTTCTAAGTAAGTAAAATAATACTTCGTTACGCTATGAATTAAATTTAAAACAATTCCGTAACTAATACACATCTTTAATAAAGCAAGCTTATTTGTGCTCAGTGTTTAAATGTGTGCGGTCGCAATCTTCAATTTGAGATATGTTCCATGCCCCATTACACAGCCTAGTGCGACGCTACACGAGCTGGGAACTGGGGCAGTGCTACGTCGACAGTAAATATATCCTTAAAGTCGATACCATTTAACGACTTGTTAATACAGCAGTGAGCAAAAATAAAGGGTCGGTTAAGAAAGAAGATTAATAAAGTTTGAATATCTCGGAAGATAAAGACTCTAGCTAACTGAAATGAATTGTGCATGATAGACAATTAAAAATACTTAAAATAAAATAAAATAATCTCATTAATTTATTTTAAGAATACATAGGTTACTAAACTAGTTACAGTTACTTTAAAATATGGCATAATGAATAGGTAGGTTCGAATCCCACTATTAAACTATTGTCGTACCATATCCTAGTATTACCTTAAAATTTATTTAGGACTAGTTGTCTCCCGCGACTTCGTCCGCGCGTTCTTTTTCTAAAGTAAAATATTTTTTCTAAAATAAACATAGCCTAAGTTACTCCGTCTCGTCAAAATCGGTCCAGCCATTCCAGAGATTAACGGATCAAACAGACAGACAGACTGACAAAAATTGTAATAAATGTTATTTTGGTGTATATATATTCATACATCATCATCAGCTCGCTATACGTCCCCACTGAGGGGCTCGGAGCCTACCCTAAGTCAAGGGTGGGTGTGAATATATTCATACACTATTAGCAAAAAACGGTATTATATGTATAGATTGTTTATAAATGGATATAAATTTGCTACGAAAAAAGGAGGAAAAAGTTTGCATCCAACATATATAATCTCGTTCGAAGTCGTACGAGAAATTTGATTACATTCTAAATTATATACAAATAATATAACTATATTAAAGTAAATATAATAATTAGTGTTCTATAATAAAACAATAAGTCAGGCCTTTGTTGACGTGGAAATTAATAGAAACTTATTGGTCCAAAGTTTAGTACATTACTAGGAAGGATGGAAAGATTATTGGTTCCGGGGATTTTGCTCTTATCTATCTACTAAGTAATTAATATAGGCCTCGGAGCTATTTAATAATATATAGCTATAATAATATGCTTATATTTCTTACGAAGCATAACATTAAAAAGTCTTTCTTTTAACACAATATGTTACTAAAGTTTGACTACGACTCCGTTCGCGCGGTATTAAATAAAACTTAACAAGTAGCCTATGTGCTATTCCAGACTATGGTCTTGATATAAATAAAATTTTACCAAGAGCTGTTCTGGAAATACCTTCAAAGAAACATCCACAGTAGCACTAATGGTTATAGGTACGTATTTCCGACCACATGGTCTAGAGCTCGAATCCCGCCAATCGACTATTGTGGTCAACCATATCCTAGCACAAGCCAAAGGAAATAAACAAAAATATGCTAATATTAAAAAAAAACAACATATAAACATCTAAACATTCGTATTTTTCATATAATTACTAACATATTGCTTACGAAGCATAACATTTGTATAAATCTAAAACAGCAGCGCAATGTAGTCAATACAACCATTGACTACATTGCGTTGTTAAATGTCTGCTCTCTTCTCCATTTTCTTGTGCACTTTAACTTCCCGCACGATTCTGTTTTATTATTTTTTTTATTACTACAGGCAAATGTCTCAGTGGTCAGTATGCCATCTCTTTTGCAGAATGCGAACTTCTTGTCTACCAAAGATATCGGATACATTATTCACTTAACAACAATAAAGTAGCTTTCCTTTAAAGAAAATAGCTATGAAGTCTACAACGGTATTGGGGTTAGAATAATTTCCAACACGGTCCAATAAGGTTTTATTCAGATGACAACCATCTAAATGAAATAAAATAAAATAATGTTACATTCTCCATGCACAAAACTTTTTTTATGTAGGCGTAAAACAATGTACTAGTATTTGATAAAAAAAAATGTTTGTGTTAACAGGAGTAACGCTGATAGAAATTGTTAAAAGTTAGAGGCGTCTATTGTTTCTGGATAATAAAACGTCGATCGAGGAACATAAAATAGCCTGCAAAATAGAATGGGAAAATAACTCGAAGCATATAACAAAAGTGTTGAAACCAGATGACTATCTGATCGAATAACAACTGTAGTTATATATGGTATAATAAACAATATCGAACGCGCAATCAACTTTCTATCCAAATTGTATTAATTTAACAGTGGTAGACGCCTTACATCTGTTGCACGAATTGGCCGGTAAAATACCACGACCACACACGACAGTCGTAAATTGGAAGTTATTCCGCGTATCGTCTGATAAGTGTGCGTTCCGGAGGTATAAGTCTCGTTATTTTTCCTTTTTGTTATAAGAAAAGTTTGGAAATGAATCGATTTTCCGTCGATTAAAAGTAGGCAACATATCTGTAATTGCGGATCTATGGGCAGCGTTCACATCGCTATTCGAATTCAGGTGACCGCTTGCTGGTTTGCTACCTTATAAGATAAAAAAATATTTAGTTAAAGCAGAACACAATAGGTGCAGCAATTGTGTAGGTACATATTGTAGTCCAGACTGTTATATTTATAATCTACTAGCTTTTGCACGCGAGTTCTTCCGCGCACCCTATAGCGCCAGGGAAAGGTGTAGCTTTTCAACAGTGAAATAATTTTTCAAATGGGTTCTGTACTTTCAGAGTCTATTCAATGTAAATAAGCAATTAAATCTTTGTTATTTATTATATTAACATAGTTAATGTTAGTTGAATTAAATGAGATAAATAAGTAAAAATTCTTCAACAAAAATGTCTTAAGAGTCTCATGCTGTAGGACCTTGGTGATTCGTGACAAGATTTTGTTTTACAATCACATCTACATCACGTATTCAAGAAAATGTTACGTGTTCTTCATATCATTAGAATCTCAGCACTATACAGGATATATTATTGCGATAAAATTAGTTTTTTACCTTATTTATAATGATTTTGAAACATGTTTTGTATGCCTTTTATGTATCTGCTTAGTTATAATACAATTTAACATATAATTATGTGCTTGAGTTAGATCTTACTTATTACTAGCTGTCACCCACGACTCCGTCCGCGCGTTCTTTTTCTAAAATAAAAGATTTTTTTCTAAAAAAAACGTAACGTAATAAGAAGTAACTTAGCCTAAGTTACGCCTTATTATATCAGCTACCTGGGAATAAAAGTCCCGTCAAAATCGGTCTGACATTTCAGAGATTAGACGTAACAAACAGATAGTCAGACAGACAAAAATTGTAAAAAAAAATAATTTTGGTGTATGTACCGTATATGTATATATTCATATACATGTAGTAAAAAACGATTATTTCAATATTATCAGACACTTCAATTTTATTATATGTATATATTATAATAAATGCGAATCTTTAGATGGATGTATGTGCGAAGGTGTCTCCAAAACTACTCAACGGATCTTGATGATATTTGGAATTTATGTAGAACATAGTCTAGAAGAACACACGGGCTACTAATTGTTACTTGTTTTCCGTGAGGACAAAGTCGTGGGTGACAGTTAGTTAATTATAATGCAAATTTTCTAGTTATTTTCAAACTTTGATAAAACTGAATGGTGCATCGTAAAATCTAATCTGGGATTTCAGTTTTGAAAAGCCGACTATCTGTAGAGATTTTTGAATAACTTTATTCATAAAACAAATAGAAAACTGGATAAAACCTTTTCGGAAATTCAATTTAGATTGAACTGACTAAACTGAAAAAAATAATTTTAAAAAGATTTAGTGAAAGAGCACGATAATTGGAATCGTTTGGCCGTTTCTTCATGATTTTTTTTTAAAGGAATAAAAATATATCATTTTACTTTTCATCTTTTGCTAGCAATTTATTTTTTTTATGTTACAAGGTGGCAAACGAGCAAGCGGCCACCTGAAATCGCTGAAATAGCGCGAAATGACCGCTGCCCATAGACATCCGCAAGTGTAGATGAGTTGCCTACCTTTAATCAACGGAGGAGGAGACGCACTTAAAGATAATATTTACACTTCCCATGCGTATCCTCCTCCGTCAAGTCCACTCCCCCTTTCCATCATTTCCTTGTAAAATAAGGCTGGGAAGAGAAATTATTTATAATTATTTAAAAAAAAAGACTAAAATTAGGAGTTCGGCACCAGTCTTCAGACGAAATGCGGAATAGCTTCCACGTCACGGCTGTCTTCTGTGTGGTCGTGGTATTACAACGGGCGAGCCGGCCCATTCGTGCGAAAATGCTAAAGCGGACTCTACCACTGTAATTATGGATATTAGAGAGTCTACGTAACGAAAGAAATGAACATGCATCTTTTATAGGGAGAAAACGACTAAATATTGATGTCAATATTATTTTTGAAACCGCGAATTGTGATGAGGTTGCTTTCCCCGCAGTCCTGACCACTGGTACCTTGATTGGGATTACGCAGCCGATGGTATACTACTCGTATTTTTAGTATGTTTCATTGTTATGTCAATACGAATTATTTATACATATAATATTGGAGTATCTGTGTGTAACACTGAAATAACCGTTTTTTACTACATGTATATGAATATGTATATGGTACATACACCAAAATATTTTTTTTTACAATTTTTGTCTGTCTGTCTGTTCCGGCTAATCTCTGAAATGGCTGGACCGATCTTGACGGGACTTTTATTGGCAGGTCGCTGGTGTAATAAGGAGTAACTTAGGTTACGTTAATTTTAGAAAAAATCTTTTATTTAAAAAAAAATAAGTTTACAAAAGAACGCGCGGAAAATGTCGCGGGTGACAGCTAGTGTCAAATAAAATTAATGCTAAGTTTTATTACCAAATTAAGTCTTTCAAGTGGCCAAGAAATGAATACGTGTAGAAGTTACCGTCCAGTACGAAATTTCAGATTTTTATTACAAATTATTATAATTTGAAAAAATCTTTTATCTATACATTAAATAAAATTGGAGTGTCATCTGTCTGGCTGTCTGTTTGTTCCGGCTAATCTCTGAAATGGCTAGATCGATTTTGTCGGGACTTCTATTGGCAGGTAGCTGATATAATAAGGAGTAACTTAGGCTACGTTTATTTTAAAAAAGAGGTCGCGGACAGAGTCGCAGGCAACAGCTAGTCTACAATAAAAAGAGTGCTTGATTCCTCAATGAATGAGAATGTGATGAGAATGATTATCGAAATGATTAAAACTAAATGAACTATTGGAACGATTTCGCCATTTGGTTTCTCTGAATTATATTTGCGTAAAAAATACAATATAAGCCAAGTTATACATTTATACGTTACATAATATTTGGATCATTAAAAATAATCCGCCAAAAAAATTAGACGTGGAAAAACCGACTATATTACAAGTGTTTAAATTATATTCTTGAATCTTACAAGTAAGAATTACAAGTAGAATTCGCAATTTTTAATCTATAGATTTTTTAAATTTAATGAGACTGTTACGATTTTGTTTAATAACTAGCTATCGCCCGCGACTCCGTCGGCACGGAATTAAAATAAAACTTAGTAATTTATGTGGTACTCCAGATGTTATTCAATAAGTGTAGAAAATCTCAATAACATATGTTAAGCCGTTGCGCAATTATCGAGTATATATGTAAATAACAAAAAACTACATATCCCTCGGGAACTTGATTTTGATTGATTTTTTGATTTTGCGGAGATGAACCGTATTCCGTGTGTTACTCCAGACTTTATTTTATATGTACGCCAAACCTTAATAAGAAATGTAGCAGAATTATAACATGAAACAACACAATTATATCCCACGGGAACCATAACTATTTCCACGATCAAAAATAGCTTATGCGTTCTTATAGACTATCTTATACATTTATACGAAATTTCATCGTGATTCGTTTAGCAGTTTGAGCGACAAACTCTAATAAACATATATCCATCCATTCATCTACACTTTCGCATTTATAATATTAGTAAAATTAAGGACAACCTTACATATCTTTTTTATGAGAGGGTTTTGAAAATAACTACAAACTCATACATAGTTAGTAAAAATAATTAACCACTTTTCGTCGTATGTTACATATTTGACCTCTTTTAAATAAGGATTTAGTTTACCTAAGTTGGAAGCTCGGAGACTTAATAACATTAAGTTTTGCCGCGAGACGGTGGCTGCGGCCTGGCGGAGCTCCAAATTAAGTCTACTCTCACCTGCACAATACCTTTGTACTCGTTGACAACTAATTAACCTAAATAAAGAAACACAAAACGACATTTTGCATTAGGAAGCTTGAAAAAGAAATCAAGCACAATCACTCTTTTATGTACGTAGTATACTTTAGTACAAACTGAAATCCTATTTATATAAAATTAAAAGAAGATATAGGATACTAATTTCCAATGCCTTTTGGTTTTATATCTGCAAATTTCAAATTAAGCTAGTTAGAAACATTTTTGTGTGTAAATTTCAACGTTAATTAAATAAGGTGTAATAAAATGTAGGGTATAGTTTT
>JAAOEG020000012.1:438534-449715 GCA_011763625.2 Papilio bianor | reverse complement strand
TTACAGTACACATCTGCAGTAATGCTCACCCCGTTTGGTAAGAAGCTGTGATGAATCACACCGGCGCTAGACTACCAACAGTGATCATCACTTTTCTAGGGGTAAGTTTTCGTTTAGGGCATTGTTTAGGTGCTGAACCAGGATCCAACCAACTTGCTGAATGCTTGCGGTTATCAAGCAGAATCCATTTTTTATCGCAGGTAAGAATGCGGTTCATAATTCCTTTATTTGTGTGTCTGTTGTGCAGTGCAAGGCACGTCTTGACGCGTACTTCTCACTAGCGATCAATGCGTTCGTGGGGCACTCATTCGTCAAGCTTTTTTAACTTGCCAATTTGACGTAAATTGACCAATATTGTTTTGACGCTAACGTCGAAAGCTGCTGCTAATTCAGCCGTAGATTGTGTATCATCAGGTTCCACAATCGCATTTAATTCGTCATTGTCGACCAAAGTCTTCGTACGATTGCGAGGTTCATTTTTCAGGTCGAAAATTTCAGAACGGAAGCGAGTAAACCAATCAGAGGTGGTGCGTTGGTTTGTAGTGCTTGCTCCGTAAACGTTGTTGATGTTGCGTGTCGCTTGTGCCGCGTTGTTGCCACGACGGTACTCAAATTCCATAATTACGAATTAAATTAATTACGAAAAAACGAATTTTTAGCGTATCCATGATGACGAAAAAGATTGAAATGCGATGAAAATGTAACACTAATCAATAAACAAATGACTACTTTTTGAAAAAGAATTACATGTTTTAAAATAAAATTAATTTGAAATTAGAATTCGTAGCCAAACAAAAATTATTTTGATTTGAAATGGCCAGTAGTGCAGAATAATACTCCTTTTAAGCGACCTCATCGTGATTTACAATCTCTCTAGTTACGATAGTGTTCGTGAGAGCCGTGAATATCCCAGCTATATGGGAATTATGCAGCATAATTTATTCACGTGCTCGAAAGCCCAGAAAGTTTGCCATAAATCTTAAATACAAGAAAATGTACGTCGCGGCCTGGTCTATGCCTCGCATGCACACCGCAAGCACATGTATTACAATGATAATATTTTCCCCTGCGCTTCCTTTAAATTTAAAAGTTTACGTTAAGTTTACTCATTATACCAGAAAACACGGAGGAAGAATATGTTTTATGTTAATAAGCTTTTATAAACTTTCGTTCGTACGATGAAATAGTGCACGTGCATGAAGATTTATTTGTAGAGAATAATTTGCAAAAACTGTTTTATAGAGTTCCTATTAAATGTAATGATGTAGACCATGTCAAGTTTACTATGGTACAAGTACACGATAACAAGCAAAAATATTACAATTATACCTTTTGTCCATCGGCTTGGGATTTAAAGAGAACTAAGTAAATAACCTACATGTTCTGCCTGACCACGCTCTATATGTGGACCAAATTTCTTCGAGTTCTGTTGAGCTCTTCTTGACATATCCTCAAGCAAACATACATCCACCCATACAACTCTCCAAACATTCTCTTTTACATTAGTAAGCTTTAAAAATGCAACTATCCCATAAGCTTTGGATCTCTAGATAGGAAGCTGTTAAAGAATCTCATATTTCTAATCTTATATATAAATCGGCCTTTCTTCTTCAGTCGGCCCATATGCTGCAATGTTCTTACGAGAGGCAAAAACCGATACATTGCATTTAACTGATCTCCTAGGCAAAACATAAAGGATGATTCAATGTAGGAGGAACTAATAGCGGTAGGACTCTTGTCCTCCCAGCGCATCTTGCATTGCGCTACGTCCATGAAACAATGGTTTTGGAACATAAGAGAAGGTTCCCGAGCAACGATACCTGGTACGCCACACACGGGTGCATACGTGTCCGGACATTTTGTAGGACATTTGTGGAAACAGGAGGACAAAGTGGGACTGTGAAGATAATCATCTGAAACATTTGCTGGAATAGTAGTCCAAGGTTGAAATACCTTTACAGGCCCTGCGATCTTGATTTGTCTTCTTCGTGTAATCTCGTTTACCAAGTCGGGTGATACTTCGCGCATTGGCATATCGAGGACATGAGTCGCAGCAAAAAATGTTTCAATAGTGTCATTGATGTCATTCTTATAACCCAACATATTAGCGTCAATGACAAAGATGTTGTTTAATATATCTTTTGTATCTTCATTATGTCTTATTGTACCTTCATCTAATGATGTGGATTCATTTGATAGCGTAGAATCACAAATAAATAAATCCGTTTCCACAAATTCAGAATTTGCTTCACAATTATGTTTCGTAAGGTCACATTTATTATCAAATATCCTCACTTTATAACCAGCGCCATGTTTTTTAAGGCCGCAAATCCTTGCTTCATTATTTCTTAACGTACAATTGAGTTTTGCGCATTTATCTGATTTAATTCTTTGCTGTTCTTTGACAATTTCGTTATTAAGATCGGTATTTTGATAATAGTTTTCTATGAAAGCTTTTTCACAGTATTCTAAATTGATTATTCCATAGGTTTCATCATCTTCTACTTTGCAACCGTACTTCAACAGCTGACATTCACTTTCAAATAACTTTAATCTAAAACCATCTGATTCTCCTCGTATGCCACAAACTTGGACATTTGGCCAATCATCGCAGTTGAGATTTTGGCAGAATTCTAATTTCTCGATATCTCTATGTTCCGATTGAACTGCGTAAACCGATATCAACAAAACATAATATGGACCCATGAGTGTAATTTAATGCAGTAATTAACGGATCGTAATTATTTCTTTGGAGACATAAAACAAAATTACAGCTCTTATAACAAGATTACCATGAAATTGAAATGACGTAATTTTTATACTTCAGACATATTTTTTTAATAATACTCGAATTTTGTTTATTTGCTAATAGTTTTGTACCCATACCAATCAACCATCTAAGCTCGGGGCTTGTTTTAGGATATGCTTTACGACAATAGTCGATGGCAGAATTCGAACTCTCCACCACGTGATCGGAAATCCGAAAAAAAAATATAATAACAAAATTTTCGTTAATTTAAGATCCCGAACATAATAAGGATCTGCATTTATTCAATATAAATGTTGGCAAGTTGTAATGCAATCAATTGTACTTAAATGGAACTTTGCATCTTTTAGCTATTTGTTAAGTTAACGTAGTTTAAATCCTTTCAGTGCAATCCAGTGCAATTGTATTCCATCTCTAGCTCCGCATCTCCGTAAAGTCTGCAAAAAACAGTCGCTACACTGAATAATTTATTTGTCTAGCCCAAAACATTAATTCTTAAAGTAGTTTTAAAAGTCAATTAGTGCAACAGACGGAAAACCTATATGTTATATTGATAATTTTAATAGAATTTCCTCTTATAACTAGACCTTGTTCATATTAATTGCCGTTTATAAAATTTTATTTTGTTTACACGGTCTAAATTAATGTAAATTCTTTCTCATCTAAGCGGTGTAAATTTTAATTGAAATTTATGTTTAGTTCCAAGTTACAAGTACGACTTCTTTAAGTAATTACTGCCCTTTTTAATCTAGCACACGACAAACATAAGAAATTTCTGTATAACAGATGTTTTTCTACAATCTGCAAGAACTTTTGTTATGCAAATGACTTTCATTTTAAATAAAGCGATTTTTTTTAAATGCGTATCGTTTATGCTCGAGGCTCGCTGGCGACGCGCCAAACAAAGCGGCTGTAATTGGCTCCGTACAAGTTCATTAGTTCCAGTGAGAGAAAAGTCCAAGCGATTTGTTTAACATGAAGAAAACAAAGGATCACTTTCCTTCGCACAACAAATACGAACAGTATTAAAAACGGCTTGGTATTCATAAAGCAACTCTACTACAGTACAGATCTGTTGGCATTAGAAACAGGAAAATTTGTAGCGAAATTCTGGGAAATCTAATTAAAAAAAGTAATTTAAATTAGACTTTCAGTCATAGCTTAAATTTAAAATGATAAAATCAGTGTTGTTATTATGTATGTTGATTGGATTTTGTTATTGTTTGGAAAGCAATGATTTGCTCGTAGAAGAAACAAGAGCTAAAAAGAAGAAGAGCTCCACAAAATTATTGGGTAAGTAATGTTGAATCCTTAAATATATTTCCTCCATTTCAAGGATTGGAAGACGCTACAGTTTTTGTTTTATTAAATAGGAAAAAAACTGTTTAATATGTTTGGACATTTTCTACCCACGATCATCATCATTTTTATAACATATGTGGCTATTTGTCATTTATTTTAATTCCATTCTAATTAACTTTCTGGAACTACTATTTTAAGGGTATTCAATTGAAATTTGCGACCTCGTGAGCTAGCTGTCGACGTATAAAAATTATATCTTTAAAATAAAACCCAAGTTAAAATTAGCAAAAGAAAATATTAAAGTATTTGAAACAGTATGACGGGTGTGCATAATTTGACACAAGCTCGGCATTACTGTAATTTCAGTGGCACCGACTGCTGGCTACGGGAGATAACTAAATGCTCTAATCACACACTAAGCTCTGCATATAGCGGTGCTAGTCACTGGTCTCACACAAAAATACCAGCCTCAAGGATACGGGAATATCGTATTTTATTTCGTTTTTTTTCATATTTTTTATTATGATTACACAATCCAAGCTATTTAAACTCTTTACTGTTTTAATTGTTAATAAAGATTGTACTTGATGATGAGGCAATAAAAATATAACCGAAGATCACCTACCTACTGACTACTAGTGAATAGACCAAACTTGGACAGCTATTTCCGGAAGACCATAACCATAAAGATAGTATTAAATATTAAGGTATAGATACTTGGGACATCTATGCCAATAGGTCCACTTTTTCTTGATGATAAATAAAATATATTTCTTCCCAGGTATGATACTGCTGTTCATCTTCTCAAAAGTGGCGATATTCAAAGCTGCATCCGTCTTCTTCATGATGGCGTTCTTCCAGAAGCTTTTCTCTCTGTTCGGCCTCTTTGTCAACTACTTCCTAAAAAACAAGTCGAGTAAGCCCTCGCCGGCACCAGTGTATGGTGCACCTTCAGACTACAATACTGTTGGTTATAGTTACGGCCCTCCGGAACACGAGAGTCATCACCAAGAATCTGGTTATCCAGGACTATCGGAAATCGGTGGAGCGTTTGACTGGCTCGTGCATAAGAATGTTAAGTGATAATTAAATGTATTTTTTTATATTACGTGTTTCCATTGTTCTTATTTCACTACTTTTATGGATTTAAAGTTAAGTGAATAAACAACTACATTACAACTTGAGGAAGACGCTCCGAAAGCCGGCACACACGAATGTGAAACTGCTTGAAGCTGCACCGGTCTTGGTAGAATTTTAATTAGACTCGAGATGCATTTCAACTCCAAAGTTTCACAGGAAAATGCTGGCAAAAGACTTGTTAAAATTTCAAAGTTCCATTAATGTTTCATACAACATTAACTGAAACGCTTCTACCCAGTGCATTATACACTTGAAATAGCGCTGAACAGACTTGGGCGAATCTGATTGTTAGAGATGTAATTAAGTCGCAAGCTGGCCTGCTGACGTCAGCTCGCTGCAGCTTTGCTCAGATTTATAGCTGCTACGGCCAGTTAGCTAACTTATTCAGTTACAATATTGCCACGAGGTAAATTGGCTACCGCGGAACGACAATTGCAAAATTACACAACCAGGAACAACCACAGTTATTGCAACTTATTGTTATGCAAATACACATCTCCGCTTTCGTAACAACAGTATTGCAAAAATGTTGACATTACTTACTTTCTTTTTGCAAAAATCTGAGATGACATTAAAATTCACGGTTATAATATAGGTGTAACTGGAAATGGTCAAGATAACTTCAAATAAATCTCATTTTATGCAGCATAAAACAAAGTTTACCAAAGAAATGGTGGCAAGTAGCGCGGCTTGGGCGGTGAGAGTTCACAGACTCGGCCCCGCAGCCGGTGCGGCTTCAAACTTTAGCCGCCTGCGGAAAAAGCAATTTAAAAAAATATCACTTTACCGAACGTTTGACGTCGAGTGAAGTATCGATACAAAACTCTCCCGTTCCCATCGCTGAGAGTTAAAACCTCTGATTGCGTTCGTGAAATATAGTTTTACGCAGATTTTGTTTTGGATATGCTGCATTTTTTTTTTGGAATACATTTGTAACAAACTGAAACTCTTATGGTCAAGAAACTTTACATTTTAAAAACGACAAACAAGTTACCACTCAAGATATCTACTACTGAAAGTATTTTATACCTTACCGTACCTTTCGTAAAGAGGAACGATGCGGAAACCATAGCCCATACTAATACTATCCCAATACTTATGTCAAGTTTTTTTGGACCCATTGACCCTCTGTAACCATTTTAATAAGATGTGATACAACTTATCGACAAACCAACTCTTTACCTTAGCAATATCATTGATAAAATTATGGTCATGTAAGTAAGCGTAAATCAATAATATTAACAAGGTTTAAGTTCCACTTTGAGGTAATAGCAGATGTTACCACAGCGAGGTGCTTTAGAGTGCTCGGCGTCTGCGACCTAACAATGGGCATTATTGGATACGACGCGAAGGCTCTATAGTAACAGTCTTAGTTATATGGGTTAATGTTATCGGTTACCCATTTAAGTTTTTGAAAACAAAATCAGCTTACGTATGTATTATCATCGCCCTCATTTCCAATGTACCCAAAATTCACGATAGTTCACGATATTCACGATAGCAGAATAACAAATGGATACGGTTGTTTTATTGACTAACTTTATGTAAATCAATGTTGTACAAGACCAAGACAAGTACAAGACCTTGCTGATGCAAGAGTGGTCTTGTCACCACCAGGTCTTGTGACCATTAGGTCGTGTTGCGTTATTAAGTTTTATGATAGCCCAGTATTTTGAGTACAGCATAGTTTCATGTCAAAGTACTACATTAGGACCAGCGGTAGGTTATACGTATTAAATTAATTGTCCCAGTTACGTGCATCCTAAAGAATAGTACAGACCGACTTGAAATAACTCGATACCGACATCGGATTGACTAGTCAGTCGTTTTTATTTAGTTTATAAGAATTAAATTCACTTCTTATTCATGTATTATTTTTGTTTTTTTTATACAACCAATTGTTTCTGTACTGTTCTGATATTCAGATGTTATCGGCCAGTCATCGATTGGCATATTTGAATTACAAATGCTGGGCTTCGTAACACCATTATATCACGAGTAATTGAATTATATCACCGACTAGCGGCCCGCTCCGGCTTCGCACGGGTATAAATCTGATAAATCTCGTAGGGTTCAGCTTGCGTTTATTGCAATGTAAGTGGAAAAAATGTAATTATTTACGACATCACATTAGACATTTACAAAATAAAAGTACTTCTCGACTATTTAATGGATTTTATTATACATGTAAAACTTCCTCTTCAATCACTCTATCTTTAAAAAAAAACTCATTAAAATCCGTTGCGTAGTTTTAAAGATTTAAACAGTCAAGGGGACATAGAGACAGAGAAAGCGACTTTGTTTTATACTATGTAGTGATAGTGATATACGAATTGTATCACAGACAGCTTAGTTTAAAATTAAAATTATTTGTTTATTTTACATTGCTTGTCCCGCGAAAAAAATAACGAAATAAAATCTACAATTACTTTTAATTTCATAAATTCATTGTTTGAAAATTCTGTCCATAAATAAATGACAGAATTATTTCAACGGTGATTTTCTATGCAATGTGTGACTGTTGTTAGATAAAAGTGGTATTTAACAGTCCGCCTCGATAGCTATAACTTTATTTTATAATATCAAACATCATTTGTCTCGTAATGAATTCAATTTATATTCTTATTATTTAGAAAAATAAGGTACTTTGAATTTAAACAAAGAAAGAATTTCACTGTAAAACATTTTAAAGTTCATTTTATGCCGAGATCGAAGAAGAAAATTTATTACAAAACCCGCGGGATGTTCGAGAAACAATAGATGTTTGCGCTGGACATCTGCCAGGAATTATTTATTATGCTTCATGCTAGAGTATATGAAAATGTTTTATTTATATGGATACAATAAGCTACATGTATGTTTGTTTATAGGAGACTAGATTCAGGAATGGAATAAGTACAAGAAAACTGTTTATCTATAGTTCCACTAAGCGGGTGCAGAGAGCTTCAGCAAATTCATCCGTTTCCAAAAAGTAATCGAATATTGCACAATGGTTAGCCACTTTAATATTTGTGATATAAATAAATATAAATAACCAACCAAGTTGAGAAAGTTGTGGAAGTTGGGAACAATTTAAAAGCATACCGACCGTGTCGTAAATACTCGACCTGAAAATGTTCTGCGTCTCATTTCGGTACTTTATTCAAACAGGTCTTACTTCGGACGCTAGAAATTTAACTGAAACTATTCTTAAAATATTCAGATCGTTATGATTTTGTCGACTTTGCGATACTATTTTGAAACTTTATAGGTTTCTCAGAGTATTTTTAACTTTTATATATTATTTTCAGAGACAATTTTTGACTCTGTCACCATAACGATGTTTCTTTCAAATGTTACAAAATATACCCTAATTAAGACATTATTGACCTAGTAAATTAACTGCAAAGTCTTGGAATGGCGAACACGGGCAGATCGAGCGCAGCGTGGGTAGGTATCCCGTAAGATGGACCAGCCATTTGGTCAAGGTTGCGGGAATATCCTGGATGCGGGTGGCACAGGAGTGATCATCTTGGCAATCTTAGAGGGAGGCCTACATTCATCAATGGGCATCGTATGGTCGAGAAGGATAACAAGAGTACAAAAATACACATTGACCACTCATTGATTGATTTGATTGATTAGCCAAATAGCTAAAGACTCCGAGCATCGATACTGTACTTAGCACTAATATAAGACTTGAGAAACATAATAGAACAATTTACCGTCGTGATTGTGCTCCGGTGGTTTAGTTAAGTGCTGAAAGTGCTTAGGTTATTGCTCGAAGAGTGAAGGTTCAAATTAAAGGCGATGCAAAGCACAGTTCAGTTAAGTGGCGCGTTACCTACTCACATTAAGTAAAGCTCCCAGAAGTGTATCTCTTGTAACACGACTAGACTGCTCATATATTTTGACTCAGTCGATTACATCGGACTTTAATACTTTTAAAGAGAGGTTACAAAGCCCAACTGTAAAAAAAAAACAGTCTTTCCATGAATTTTAAGTACCATGACTCTTGTAACAGTATTATTATCTGTATCTTATTAACCGGTTAGTTGCATTGCCCTTTTTTATGCCATTGCTACGATCAATTTTTTTATGACATGACAAGAAAAAATGCAATTTATAAAAGTTGCAAACCCCTGAAATATTTGTATTTACACAATAACCTAAGATAACACAAAAGGTAAGAGCGATGTAGAAAATCATGATAGTTTTGTTATACACAGAACCTAATAACACGTAATTGGAGCGAGTTACCATCCATAAAATAATGCGCCACTTGTGTAACACAGTCAAAAATTTGATGATCAAAGTCACTGGTAAAAAATATTATAATGCCGGTCTGTCATAAGGAATATCATAGATTCACATTTACATCAAACAAGAAATATGTTTGATAAACTAATATATAAAACGACAAAACATGCACTTATTTGTTCGGTGTCGGCACCGACTAGTTTCAAGTTCCAAACAATGAATGCCAACCAACTGATGAAGGGCACAGATAGGTTCGAAACTAGTCGATGCCGACACCGAACAAATACGTGAGTGTTTAGCCGTTTTATATATTAATTCATAATTATATCTCACGAAGTTTAAATAATTTTATATGTTTGATAATCAGTCCTCTTCAACGAAGTTATTTTATCATCATCGAAATAAATGTTGGTGTCATTTTAATGTTACCACTAAGTGAGATAAATTATGATTTTCGCGGCAAACCCTCGAAATTATAATTATGGCGAATTGCCAATTTCGTGTTAGAGAAATACGATATGTACAAAGATACATTTATTTAAATGAAGGTTATGGTACTAGTCCCTTAATATTTTTAACACTACAAGGCAAACGAGAAAGTGGCCACCTAAATTCGCTCAAAGTAGCGAAGCGACCTATGTCCATAAACATTCGCAATTGCAGATGCGCTGCCGACGACGAACAGAAAGAAAATATATCCTCTACTTCTCCTATAAGAAACGGGTTGGATGGGGAAGAGGACTAAAATTAGACCTCCGGCACGCACACTTATCAGACAGTACGCGGACTGTTCCACTTCACTCCTATCTTCTGTGTGGTCGTGGTACTGCGATGGGCGAGGCAGTTCCTGCAAGAGATATTATTTTTGCTTGCGTCTACCACTGTTACAGTTGTCATAGAATTAAAAAAAAATTGAAGTTGTTGGTACATATGTTTCAAATTTTGTCCTTAAGTAACATCACTAAAAAACAAATGACTTCGTAAATCTAGACATGTCTAACGAAGTTAGCAACAAGTTTGTCTACCATTTATCAATAAAGCTCGATACGGTACCCGGCAGTTTGATAAATTGTTTAACTTTTATATTACGAACATTCAGTGTTATATCTAGATTTTATTGAGGTTAAAAAAAGTCTGTAAATAGTTGTATCTTGTTAAAACTTGATAATGTTTAATTGTTGTTTTTTTACCTTTGTAAGTTACTAGCAATGATAAATCACTAGAATCGAAAACTAATTTAAGCGTACCACGGTGGTAATTTCCTTCATTTGTTTTTAGTACAAGGCTCAAGTATTATAAACTCATTAAGTTTTAAAGAATTTTATGGTATTAGAAGAGTGTGTTAAGTATTTTGTATTATTTAATCATACAAATTGTTATGTCCAATTCAAGAACGATGATTTTTTATATACCTTTTTTCTGTATATTTACCCCCATCAAAAACAGTTTGGTATACCTAGTAAAATTTAGTGTAAACTTGTGAAATTAAAATAATATGTGTTTTAATTACTTAACTAGGTATATGAAATAAATTATTTCACTGGATAAAATTACATTTTAAACATTCATATATTAAGTTTTTTTGTGTGTCTATAAATGTGGTGGATGATACAAACATTACGACTTCGACCACGAACCATTGCGTCCGCAATCTTTTTGAAAATGAAAATATTTGTCATAACGTCCATTTCCGATAACAATTTCCTAAGATTTATTGGTGTCTTTACAAAATA
>JAAOEG020000012.1:334667-346760 GCA_011763625.2 Papilio bianor | reverse complement strand
GGGCATCGGTCACTTCGCTATTTCAGCGATTTCAGGTGGCCGCTTGCTCGTTTGCTACCTTGTAATATAAAAAAAAAAAAAAAAAAGTTCAGTCAAATAAAATTGATATACACGTTGACGGTACTCGTATATACTACTGAATTACTGAATTCCTTTAACATATTTTTCAATAAGAGCGTTGTATGAGTGTCGGTGGATTAAGGGTTAGGCACTTGACTTGAAATTTGCAGGTCCTGGGCTCGAATCCCGCTATGTACCAATGTATTATCGATTTTCAAATTTCATATCTACATTTATCCGACGTTCTTACTTGAAGCAAAACATCGTAATGCAACCTGCACATATCGGCGAGGAAATTAAAACATATTTGCGAAGTCAACCAACCCGCACTGGGCCAGCTTGGTTGACAAAGGCCTCGTCACCCCTAACTGAGGGTAGGCTTTGAGCCCCGCAGTGGGTACTTATAATGGCTATATATATCGTTGATAATAATTTTCCAGTACACAGGGGTGCGGGACTAACACTTTGATGTATATACGAGCGGCATCTCTTTAATATTTAGTAAATGATCTTACAAGAGCTTAAATCGTCTCAACTTAGACACGAAAACCAAGAAAATTCTAAATAAGAATTTGTCTTAAAAAATGATATTTTTATATATACATATTATGTGAGATTTGATCTCATTTGATAGAAAATTTCTCGCTAGTAAATACCACACGAGACGATAGCTAATGTTTAATTTGTAATAAGCAAAAAATCCGATAATCATATAATGTGCTCACCGTTCACCGTTCACCATTCACCGAGGGACCGGCGGCGAACGTACACCCAAAAACTTAATATTACATTCCTTAACTTTGCTTATAAGGCGGGATGAGTTTGTATTTTTAATAAAAGGTTTTTGAGCAGATTAATGGCATTCTCCTGTCGGATGGCGAATGGCGGTCGCACTATAATTTCATATTGACGCCTTTTGTCGCGGAGTACGAGTGTGTTGATTTTTACTAGATATCCCAGAAATGTGGTGGTTTTTCACAAAAGACCAGAATTTACTTTTCTAGTTTTTTATCTGCAAACAGCATCGGTGTTTCATATAAATTTAGAACAAACCAGCAACCTTTTCGCAGGCGAGAGTGTGGTACACACACACAGTAACAAAATATAGCAAAAGTGCTTATAATAGCAGACCTAAAGTATGTATAAGATTCATTAACATAACAATTAGAAGCAGTAAAATTATATTATACAACTAGCTGTCGCCCGCGACTCCGTCCGCGCGTTCTTTTTCTAAAATAAAAGATATTTTCTAAAATAACGTAGCCTAAGTTACTCATTCCATCAGCTACCTGCCAATAAATGTCCCGTCAAAATTGGAACAGCTATTTCAGAGATTAGCCGGAACAAACAGACAGACAGACAAAAATTGAAAAAAATGCTATTTTGGTATATGTACCGTATATACATTCATATAAATTTTGGAAAAAAACGTTAATTTCAATGTTACAATCAGACACTCCAATTTTATTATATGTATAGTAGACTAGTTTCCACAGGATATATAGAAATGTGATTATCTACTATATGTTTGATCTTTAACCGATGTGTGGTTGACAAATGACCGCTGTCATGCGTGTCAGGCGAACTACGGTCACAATCATGAGTTATGACATAGACGTAAGGTTTTTGCTTAACTAACCCAAGCTATCACTGACCTACAAAAAGGGGTGACAATGCCACCAAGCTCCAAACGGATTACTGTATTTGCACCGTTCCGTCCATTGTATTTATGATCAGAACATGTTAGCAAAGTTATGAAAAATAAATACTTAGCACAGAAAATATTTTATCACATAAGAAAGATTAGAGATTGGACTGAAGATAACACTCCACTACCACTGTAAACGCCAGCAACAAAATCTGTTGCACGCTTTGGTCGGCTCGCACACCGCAATACCACCACCACAGAAGACAGGCGTGGTGTGGAAGAAATTATGCGTTTAGTCGGATAAGTGTGAGTGTCGGAGGTGTAATATTAGTCCTTTTCTCCTTCCTACCCTTTTTCTATAAGGAAGGGATGGGAAAGGGAAATAGATTTGTCGGAGGAGGGTTCGCATAGGGAGAGGAAATATTCTCTTTCATTACGTCTCCTCCACCGTCAAATAAAGGTCGGCAACGCATCTGCAATTGTAGATGTCAATGGGCAGCGGTCCCTTCGCTATTTCAGCGATTAAAGATTTCCACTTGGTCGTTTTCCACCTAGTGATATAAAAAAACCTCTGCAGACTATAATAGAAAATAAGTCTTGATAACGATTTGGTAAATATTATGTAATTGTTGTTATTAATTATTATTTTAGTAAGTAGATTTACCGACGAAATGTCATATTGTGTGTAGCCGTGTATTTAATCTGTACCAAAGTTGTATGTAGGATTATTATTGTCACAGCTGTTTATTACAAATAGAAGGAGAGGAATGTGGCAACATTGTGGAACGTGTTATAACAGTGCAGACTTATCGGATTTATACGTAAATGAGTGTTGTGTTTGGGAAATAATTTATTTTTAATCTAATAAAATAGGGATATAATAGTATAATGTTATGTGCCTTCCGGACGCCAGATTTCTATTTTCCTTTCTCATCAATTTCGATAAGAATAAGGCAAAGAAGAATCGAAACGGTTGCTAGGAAAAGTTCCAGATGTTGATCCTAGTTCTGTGCCGTCATTCAGACTATTGCTTACATCTACTTTCAGCCGACAACAAATTTTTAATTTAAACACAGTATGTACAAAGTTCTCATATTATTTTTGAAGACTTCACATGTTATCTTAAGATATTTATGAATTTTATATTATAAGAGATAGAACGCGCCTGTGTGCGTCTGACGTGAGCTACAAAACGTAAACAAGAAAATAATTATAACGTTAACTAAGCAAAAGATTTTGAAACTTTGATTAACTTTTATTTAACTTCTCACTGATGTGGTATTGATTAGTAGCAAGTTAAATGAGTTGCGAGGTATTTAATCACATATCGTACTTAAAAGTTTACTTAACTCTATTTAAACTAGCTGTCGCCCGCGACTTCGTCCGTGTGAAATAAAAAAAAATCTAAATTATTGGTCTATGTGTTCTTCCAGACTATTTTATATATTTGTGCCAAATGTTAGCGGGATTCCTTCAAATAAACAATACATCCATCTAAATATTCGCATTTGTATCACTCAGTAACATAGGCTTTATTTTCCTTGAGAAGCTATTCCCATAGGAAACTGGGGATCTTCGACAGGGTTGGGAAGAAGTTGCTTGACCAAGCCAAGGCTCACAAAGGGCAGTTGAGCTATCAAAGAAGAACCCGGGTGAAGCTAGGGCGGGTCGCCAATGTTTAGTAATCACACAACACGTAGAAATAAACTTATACAAGCTTTTGAAAGCGACTGAGTCCGCGTGGATTAGCTTAGAAGAGGATGGAAATGTAAAGAGGACTAAAATTAGACCTCCCGGACGCACACTCATTAGTTGAAACGCACAATTGATTCGACTCCACGCATTTCTTCCACGTGTTCGCGGTATTCCATCAAGCCAGCAAGCCAATTCATTCAGTAAATGTTGTTGTTGCTGGCGTCTACCACCGTTACAGATCTCAGAGTGTCAAGAATGTGCTTAAAGTTTGTATGAAAAAACAGTTTACTATCAGCAGTTAAATCTAAGTAAATCATCTTCCACGCGGACAAAGTCCACTGATATGGATACCAAAATAATCATTATTTAAAAAAGAAAGGTAGTTTCGTTTGGGAGGTTATATAGAACGTCGCTACGTAATTGGGTTAATCTGCTTAAAGTAACGTCGATACAAAAATTTGCCGAGTTTTTATAGTGGTAGAGAGAGCGACGTAAGCGCGCTGGGTCTTCTGTTATCATAAATTGTGGCAAAACATCTGACGGATTATGGTCTCTTTAAAGTGTTCTATTTAAAAAAAAATGTTATTATTAAGGTGGATACATTAAAGCATTTTCTCGCGCATTATCATGTAATGTAACGTTTGTTCGAATACTTGGCCCTCTGTTGGGTGTAATGCTCACAGCAAGTTTGTACTTACGTATCATCGTATCATTTTGTTGTACTTTGCGGTCTTTTTCTTGATATGTTGAGTCTACAAGTTGCGTGTGTATCACATCGTGCTCGAGCAAGACCTCGACGAAATGTTACATTAATACGATCGTAGTTTAGGACAGGAGTGTTCAACAAGTTCGTGAAAGAGTGATACTGAGAGAGACTCGTAGAACATATTATTATTTCTTTGAAAAACAAAGTATACTATTTGTGTTTCGTTGTGGATATGACGGCGGTGGAAGCCTGCGGTTGCGTGGAAGTTTTATCTGATATTGTCAAAGATTTATTGTTTGCGGTCTTAAAGAATTCATCTTGTCATCCATCTGCTTGACATCCATACATATGGACTTGGATGTAACTATATGTGTCCATCCAGTTATCGTGTATGAAATTAATTTCAAAGGAAACAATGAAAACGAATGATTTTGTCATTCAAATAATTAGGACCATTAATATTAAGTTACCAAGTTTACTGGGAATCATTATCAACTTATTTTTTACAAGTCGCCATTAGAGTGGCAATAAAGTGAGTTGAGGCAGAAATCGCAATTTGTCTTAAGTTTGTCTCGGGCTTTCATATTTCATTGATAATTGCTTTTGCACGAATTGCGCAGTCGTCGGGCCTCGGCCGCCTCTAATCTGGTTTGCCAGCACTTTTATCTCAATAGCTAAGTTTTAAGTGATGTCGAGTTCTGAGTGTACTTATGTTTACATAAATTTTCTTACTACCGAGGTGTTGGTCGCTCATAACATTTCACGTAATGTTTTGTCTTACAATGTACATTAAAATATAATAAAAATGCAATACAAAATGACAATTATTTGCTACAGTATAAAACATCAGTAGTCATCGATTCTCATTTGCTTTTTTTTGATTGCTTCATTATCTCATTATATTATGGGATGATAGCCAAGCTGAAGCCAAGATGAAGCCACCACTAAATAGCCCTCTTTAATAATTTCGCCGGGATTGTACAGAGCTCGTGCGTAGCAACGCTCCCCCCGTGCGACCTCTGATATCAATTTGGTAAAATGTCGTCGCTAAGAAAAATTCAATTAAGGGAAAGCCATTCCACTTGAGCTTAATTAGTGGATCGGAGTGATTAAGCCTGTGACTGCATCGTACAATTTTCACTTAAATATGAATAACTTGGCTTTGCCGGTGTAATGAATCTTTAAATGATAATATATTTCATCTGTAACATAATTTAATTAATTAACATTTAATCAAAGTTGTCTGCTTGAGATTGTACTAATATTATATAATAAATGCGATTGATTTGATGGATGGATGGATGTTTGTTAGAAGGTATCCCCAGAACGGATTACCGGATGTCAATGAAATTCAGCGCAGATGTAAAAGGTTGTCTGGAAGAACACATTGTCTACTTTCCAAGTTTTTTTTAATGCCGCGCAGACAGCTCGCATTCAGAGTCGCGTGCTACAGTTAGTGTTTTATAATATATAGAAATGTTACTTTTATTATACATATATTTATAACCCAGAAGTTTGCTATAACGTTAAAATTTCTCTTACACTTCTATATTATCAGTGCCGACTCACCGATGTCTTTGATAACGAAAGATGAAAGGGATTACCTGGATATACCTAGCCGTAATTTCAATGCAGAACGTTAAAACCATCTTTGAATGGTGACGTCCCTCCTATTTTGTAAGAAGTATGTATCAAAGAGATGACATTATTTTTTAAATACTGCTAAACCTATTAGTATACGGATATTGATATAGAAAGATTCAACGTTCATGTATACATTGCGATTTTTGAATTGATCAAATGAAATTTGCTTTATAATCGTCCCCTGGCATCGTAAATCTTTCGCTTGTTGCGTACGATACACGTGATGACGACACACGATGAAGATTACACGTGTCAGATTGTCGGAACTGAAGCAAAGTGAAGGTTTCGCTAAAAGATAGACGTTTAAACAGATATTATTTAAATGTCCACGCATGTCATAAATGGGATAGAAAATAATTCTCATCGGCAGCGTATTTGTGACGGTTCAATTAGTTTTAATAAATCTTGAAATTTAATACGCTCTATTTCAATAACCCAGTGCATGAATCGCTTCGGATAAAGTTTCAATCAATGCAAAAGCGCTAAAAAAAACCCTTTGCCTCCAGAGGCGCAATAGAAATTGTTATTCAATAATATGCCAAGCCAAGCTTCAGCTTTTTTAAAATTATTAATTTCAACATCTGTATATCTAAAAGCGAAGAAATATTTCAAAGAGATAATGTTAATTTGCTGTATAAGGTACTTAATCGTAGCTAAACCCAGCAGCGTCATTAGCAACATCAATATTGTTCTTGACTGAAGCGTTCTAAGAAGATTATGTCCATTACGTTTTCCTCCTTGCGTTAATTGCTTGTCGATCGTAAGAGATAGCTAAGGTCTTACAAGTGTGGCTATTTTAATTGAATCTGGAAAGTTTTCATAGATAACGTTTTACAACAAGAAGAGATTATTTCATATAAAGCATTAATATTGTACATAAACTATGTAACTTATAAAATATAATTACTAACATTTTCTTGTGATATTGTTGTTTAGGCTGCGATAGTGAGGTGGTGAGGACGCCGTTGGCGGGAGTGCGACTCTCACAGTGCTCCCCGCGGAGTCAAGGTCAACGCTCTGTTTTTTTCCACTTCTCAACGGTTTAAGTGTCAAGCATCAGCGATTGACCACGTGGACATAACCATTTAAAACTTAGACAGTATTTAAAGCACATTTTACCTTAAGCATATCTGTAACTCTAGACGCGGATTTTTGACGAATCGAGAACCGAATTGATCGAGCTTATTGACATAGTAAACGCTAGTTCTTCGTAATAATATTTCTTTTAAAATATCCAGGAGTTTTTGATCTCCTGTTGTATATCAAACAACATAAGTTAAGAAGGCATCACAAGGCTCAAAAACGCAGTATCTTTTATTTCAGGGCGAAGCTTAGAAGCTATTCGTTATGTTCTCTCGTTACTATCTACGAAGGACTGCGTCAAGTTATGTGACGTGAAACAACTTTCGTCGACAAGACAAATGGTGACTTAGCTCTGAATTCGAGATTTTAATAAGTAATTTTTGTCTCACCTTATCACTTAGCAGTCGGCAAAGTAGATGAATTACAATTAATAAAAATAATTGAGAAAGAATAATAAAGTTAAGGTATATTGTAGGTATATACATACCTACATATATTCGTATATACGAAAATCACTACATCATTCAGTGTATTAAAATTATATATTAAAGAAAGAGTTACACCCGGCTCTTTAATAAGTCTATGTTAGTAACGAAGGTCTGTTTAAATTAGTGTACAGACTGTAGGTGCCACGCGCGGCGCCATTACGCCGTCACTCCGCCGCCGGCTTTCCTTTGATGGATGGTCTCCATTAGACCTGACGACACTTTAAACGCGCCTTTCTCCTAACTAGTATATAAATACGTTCAATTTACGTACCGAAATTTAAATCATATAAAGAAAAAATCGAAAAGAAATATGTTTTATTATAAATTAAAGATCGCAAAGATATTATTATCTGTCGTTTTCATAGAAACGTATTCATTAGTGTAAACTAAGTACGAGTCCCTTTGTGTACATCCCACCTGTACACTATAACGCAATTGGGTTAACTTGCCTGTAACCTACTAATTTACCGCTGTCAGTTAAATTCTACGTTGAATTACCGTCATGTGTAATTATCAAACAATTTTTTTTATTTTATTTGTAAACGTTACGTTAAATAAGATTCAAAAACCAAGAAAATTTTAATCAAAATTTGTTTGGGTCTACGAGCATATTGAGGTGGTAATTTTTAATATTTCTCAGAAATGTTTAAAAAAATTGGTATCCCAGGGTAATGTAAGGATGTGTAGAGAAATTACTACGCTAGAATATTTCTTAGCAGTGTTCACCAAGAGTACATTTTCTTATGTTTGATTTGTTTAATACAATGTAACGCTCGTGTTTCCCTCGAGCTTCAACAATGTTCTCGCGTGGAGTGCTAATCGTGTGTACTTCAAGTTACATTTAACACTCCGCTTGCGACGGACGACTCGCTTGCGGTGTGTTTATAAAAGAATTTCACATAAAATTTCCAAAAAAATGTTTTCTGGACGGCGAAGTACGGATTATTATAATGTAATTTATTTAGCTACAAATGATTTTTGAACGATAACATATTTTGCCTGGTGGCTATATATTTAAATGTTAGAATTCATAGGAAGTGAAGTCCAAAGATCAAGAATATTATTATTCTTATTATATATTATTGTATAGTTAGTGTTAATCCGTCATCGTAAATATCACTAATATATCATGTTATGTAAATAATAAAGTGTTTAAAGTTTTGGAATATTACTAAATAATTTTCTTTCAACAAAAACATTCGGATGTTTAGGCTCAATAAAAAAATTATACAACAGTGGTAGAGCCCGCTTTAACATCTTCGCACGTATGGGTCGGCTCGCCCGGTGTAATACCACGACCACACAGAAAACAGGCATGAAGTGGAAGTAATTCCGCGTTTCGTCTGATGAGTGTGCGTTCCGGAGGCCTAATAATAGTCCTCCTCACCTTTCCACCCCTTTCTTATAAGGAAGGGATGGGAAGGGAGGTGGATCCCACGAAGGAGTGGATGCATGGAAAAGGGAAATATTCTCTTTCAGTGCGTCTCCTCCTCCGTCGATTAAAGGTAGGCAATGCGTCTGTAATTGCGGATGTCTATGGGTAGCGGTAACTTCGCTATTTCAGCGATTTCAGGTGGCCGCTTGATCCTTTGCCACATTGTAATATAAAAAATAAATGATGTTGTGATTATTGATTAATTTATACACTTACAAGCATTTTATTCCACAAATAACATTACAATTAACAATATTGGTTAGTCCTTTCCCCCGTAAATGTAAATTTGCTACACAAAGATTAGGTTACTACGAGTTACGAGATCGCTACGCGTGGGCGTAGAGCCACTACGGGACTACGAGCGTAGTAGGGGTGTGTTTGTTGTTATTTTGACGCCAAGCTGTCTGGTACACTCGCCCATTTCGTCTACAATTTCATTCAAAATTCAAAATTCTGCTCGAAGCACTAGAATAAATATTGAATATCTATTTCTTTATTAATAAATGTTACCTTCTGTGTTTAACAACGTTTTCCTGAAAAATTTTTACGACGCATATTTTTTTATCTGTCTGTAGTAGAGATTTAAAGAGATTCGACGAAATTACTTGTTTTATTGTTAAACAACGGAAGGTCTTAGGAGACTTATTGCTTGAATCTCATTATTTTTCTACGTAAATATTTGGCCAAAGTAATAAAATGGAATGAATTATCAATCTATTATATTTTCTTTTTGCATATTGTTATTATAACTTAGATATGCTAGAAATACTCATTCCCTCAACGATTATTTAATATTTTGGTTTGTAAGTATTTTTAATTGTGATATATAATCTATACATAAATATAATATAATTGGAGTGTCAGTCTGTCTGTCTGTTTGTTCCGGCCAATCTCTAAAATTGCTGGAACGATTTTGACAGGACTTTTATTGGCAGGTAGCTGATGTAATAAGGAGTAACTTAGGCTACGTTTATTTTAGAAAAATCCCTTTATTTTAGAAAAAGAACGCGCGGACGGAGTCGCAGGCGATTGCTAATTTAACATTAAATTTAATAAACATAATTATTTGTATGGATACAGTCGTGGTAACATCCGATACTTGTTCGTATCTCACGCAAAACGATTGTGTTGTCGTCAGCGAGGCGTGTAAGATAAAATTATGTCTTCCCTTGTTCAACAATACATATATGTACTCGTAGATTATGAATTATGTTAATTTTATAAATGTTATGTATTGAATTATTAATACGGGACATTATCATATTGATTGTAGAATATAAGTAAGTAAGTTTTTGTTCTTAAAAACTACTAAATTAATCGATGGAATCGCATAAATCTAATTTAAATGAATAATTCCAATTCTATGTAAATAACAATAATTCTGAAGACAGATATGATAGAAGAAATAAAAAATTATTAATTTTATTCAAAAAAAAATTGTTACATTTTCAAAATAAAAATGTCGATGTAATATATTTATAAAAAATACAAAAATAAAACATTTATACAAGTTACATTACATTAGTTACATTAATACATATTTTCAACTTACATATCTAATAGAGAAATTTGTTCAACTATGAATTTTAGTTCCAGAAATTTACATAAAATGTTGTGTTTTTGTTGCTAAGCAATCGGATACAATTTTATACAGGTTTAATTACTTGCTTAAGCTTTTACTAGCTTTTACTTTACCCTTTTGAACTATATTTTTATTGTATTATATGTACGGTATGCCTTCTATAGAACTTAGAGTGATTGTAAGTTGTTAGTGTATTATAAAATCGAACAGATCGGTGAACTGCGACAATTCATGCTAGTCGTAAAGGTATCATGTTAAAAGAATAATACTCGTATTTTACTCTGTATAGTAGGCGATGCATCCAGATCTAAATAGTAAAACAAAAGATTAGAATATAGTTCCAGATCGCATCCTACACTTTTCTAATTCGAAGCAGAATCAATTATTTTTAAAGTTCGTCTTGGTAATTACGTGAAGAAATCAGTTATTTTTTCAGAAAAACAAATTAAAGATGTTATTACATTAATTAGTATATGGACAACCATTCCTTAAATCGATTTGTAATAAATAAGTAAACGTAGAAAAAACACATACCATTCGTGCGTAACCCAACAAAAGCCAGATAATTACGGGTAGGGAAGAAAAAAAACATTATTGACGCGGTACGTTATCGCGAGCGGGGTACCTCCCTGGGGGTGAGGCAGGGCTCGTCAGGGGGTCTGAGGGGGTGAGGGGCGGGCAGGCGGCGGCCGGCGGCAGACGAACGCCGACGCGGTCGCGCGCGGACGAGTCGACTGCATTGCGGCCGGGCCACGCGCCCGCCGCGCACGCACGTTACACGCAAAGCACATACTACGTTTAGGTGAGTTTTTTATGTATTTTTCTTAATTAGTCATTACTAATCATATTTTTAAATTTTTGCAAATGGTTTTTTCTATAATATTTTTTTAATTTTCTTAGCATAGTTGCAGTGTCATTTTTATTTTTTAAAGTATAAAATCCTCGTACCGGATAATCTTCAAATTCGACTTTTAGAACATATTTTCCAAGTCAATCATTTTTTAAATTTTCTTAGAATACACAGAGTGGATATTTAAAATTTAGATTATTTAAAATTGCCTATTATTTAGTACTTAAGTTTGGAAAGATTAATAATTTTTCAGTTCTATAAAAAATAAATAAAGTCTACAATATTGGAAGTAAATCAGTTCACTATTTTATGACTTTTGAATTTTATTGATAGTAAGTTTTATTTTTAATGTTGTTAACGTACGCGCGAGGTGCATGAACACCTCGCGCCTTTCAGGCGGTATAATTCGGCCTGCGATGTCGATGGAGAAAGTAAGACAGGTGTGCCAGAACTGGACACTTCAATGAGGGCCCCCTGGCACTGGCAAATAATGAATTGTTATTATTCAAATACTATCTCATAACTGTGGCTTATGAATAAGTTTGGGGAATGTGTATTTTGAAATTACGTGTTGTATATCGTGAATACATTTCGTTACGTTTCTCAAATATTGTTCGTTATCATGTAATGAAAGCAAGAAAGTAATACTTTTTTCGTTAATGATATATTTTACAGCAATACCTTTTTAGTCGAGAGGCTCGAGGTAAATTAATTATGTCAATTAATTACTGGGCCCTAAATTATTTGCATATTCCTCTTAATTGCGCTCTTAAAGGAACCAATCTTCTGAAGATTTGTGATCATCAATTATTTTGATATGGACAAATATATATATATTTTAAAAGGATGGTAATGTTTTTACAAAATCATTTTTTCAAAAAACATAATTAATTTGACAATTA
>JAAOEG020000012.1:252471-266348 GCA_011763625.2 Papilio bianor | reverse complement strand
GGGGGACAAGGTACCTGGTCTACCTGCTGGCGGTGCGCCGCCCGCTGCCGTACGCGCTGCCGCCGCCGCTGCCACCCGACCCTAATGCACATAAATACAAATGGCGTAATAAGAAAATAAGATACCACTAGTAAACTACATTATCACTTAGTAAATTAGGTTATATTCGTTGCTACATTTTTTTATTCTCCCGCGGATACCTTTCGTAGTAGTGTTGGCAGCGCTGTCGCTGTAGTCGTCAGAGTCGGAGCGCTCGCGCCAGCCGGCCGGTGCGACGCCGCCCGGCCCGGCGCCGCCCGCGCCCGCGCCCGCACCAGCGCACGCCGCGCGCATGCGGTGTCGAGCCTCCACCGTAGACCGGTTCGATAGACTAGATTCGTCTGTAATATTTACAATAATTAGTACTGCAAAGTTACTGTAAAACACTGAACTAGCCGCAGTTCCCTGCCGAGCATTGCCCGACGCGGGGCAGCGGCTTGCGCAGTTACCGTATCTGTAGTGGTCGCAGCGCCGCCGGCGGCGGTGTGGCGGCGCCGCGTCGTCGTCGCGGCGTGCCAGCGTGCGGAACTGCAGCGAGTGCGCAGCCGCGTCGCCCCCCACACTGCCCCCCGCGCCCCCCACGCCGCCCAGGCCACCTCCGAACGTCGCGTACGGACTTATCTCGTACAACTCCGCTAATAGACAAAAAGCCTTTTGCACATAACTAGCGTTATAATAACGGTTTATGTTAACATCATTGAGACTATGCAATAAAAAAGAAATGTATTTTTTCTTGTTATACAAAGGCTTCACAATAAAAAGTTAAAATGAATCTCTCACCTGACGAGTCATCATTCGACTTCTCGTTTCCATTGATGGAAGAAGAAGAATATAGTTTTTGTCCCTCTCTGAGCTTTTCTCTTTCGGCCTCGTTGCTTTCGCTTAGCTTTCTGTTGCTGCGCAAATAGTGGTCACTCGACAGGCAGAAGTATCTATAATGATAAAAGAGTACTTCTATGAAGCCGTACGAGTTACGTTTAAGGGCGATTAATGTACTAAAACTGTTTGCTGCACTAATAACTATAGTTGTTAGTTGTGAGATACGTATAGTAAACAAACAGGAACAGTGGATACGCGTGTGAGAGAGAACAGACCTGCGCTTGCCGTGCAGCAGGCAGAGCAGGGCGGCGAGTGCGGCCGCGATGACGAGCGCGCTGGCGGCGCACGACACCAGCACCGTGCGCAGCGAGGCCGTGCGGGCCCCGCCCGCCGCAGGGGGCGCCGGCGCCGGCGGCGGGATGCGCCCTAATACACGAACCACATTAAACATCGTTGTCCATCAGTTACAAATTGCGACGCCTTTACACATACTACTAGTGGCAAAATGTGTGCATACATACAACGGTTTGTATTCTATCCACCATCAGGAATTACACGTCTCAACTGAGGGACTCGGAGCTTACCCTAAGTTAGGGTGTCTAGGCCTTAGTAAGCCATGCTGGCCCAATGCGGGTTGGTAGACTTCACACATATCTTTCAACTACTTCGCCGATATGTGCAGGTTTCATCGCGATGTTTTTCTTCACCGTATTATTACGGTTAACGTCGATAACGTCGGATACATATGAACTTCTAAAATCGGAAAACACATTGGAACATAGCGGTATTCGAACCCAGGACCTGCACCAACGCTCGGTAATTCCATACGTAAACGTTATATGTGTAAC
The DNA here is from genome assembly GCA_011763625.2 of Papilio bianor. Classification (NCBI taxonomy): domain Eukaryota; kingdom Metazoa; phylum Arthropoda; class Insecta; order Lepidoptera; family Papilionidae; genus Papilio; species Papilio bianor. Next base: position 264,642 of record JAAOEG020000012.1, on the reverse strand, counting down.
CTGATTCAGTATGTTGTTATTTATCTGAGAGGACAGTGCGGCCTCACCTCCGGCCAGCGTGTGCGTGTCGGCGAGCAGCAGCACGCGCTCGGCGCCGGCGTCGTTGCGCGCTTCCACGAGCACCTCGTACCACGTGGCGGGCGACAGCGCACCGATCACGTAGTTCGCGGCGCTCAGGCTCTCACCCACCTAAGTCACATTATACAAATACTTATAAGATACCGTTCCTTTAGTTTGAACACTGACGGCTTATGTCCGGATGAGGTGACGAACCTTTATCCAGTGGTCGTCACCGAGGCGCCGGTACGCAACGCGGAAGCCGAGGATGGGGCAGCCGCCGTCGCGCCACGCATAAAAGTTGATCTTAATCGCCGACGAGTTCATGTGCACGTGCTCCTCTTGCTTCGGCGGCTTCGCAACTGATTTCAAAATCAAACAATATTTTGGCACCTCGCCTGTCTTCCGAAACATTTGGAAGGTCAAATTATTTGGGAAGTAATTTTCACTATGGGTATACTCACGGCCCCCTCGTGTGGTTGCGGTGAGTACTTCGCTAGGTGGACCGAGGGAGATCTTGTTCTGCGCCTGGATCCTGGCGTTGTAAGTGGTGCCGCACTTCAGCATGTCCATGGTGTAGGAACTCAGCTCGGGCGACAGCTCCACACTGTGCCACTCGCTTTCCGACGCTTGCTTGTAGTGTAAAACGTATCCTGTAGTTATGGAGTCACAAATATACCTACATCACATACTATGTACAATCAATATAATTTTTCAAGTAAATGGATGTAAAACATTATAATATATTATAGTTTGGGTAAATTAAAATAATTGTAAAAATAAGTGAGTTACCGAGGACCGGGTGCAGGTTGTCGGCGGGGAGGCGCCATTGCAGGCGCACCGTGCTCGCCGTGGTGTACTGCAGCGACAGCAGCGGCGCGGCTGGAGGCGCCACCGCCACCACCGCGTAAACCACCGTGTCCTCGCCGATGCTGTTGCTGGCCGTGCACGAGAAGTTGCCCGACGACTGCTCGTTTACCTCTGTCGATCAAGTAGTTTCACCGTGTTTTAAAAACAATATTTTTATATAAAGATAGTTCTATGTAATAATATAATAAGATACTGTAGGTAGTGACCACGAATATGCAGGTGTCCAGCTCGCGTGACCTGGTAGAAGGCGTGGTGGGTGACGGGCGTGCGCTCGTGAGCCCACCGCGAGCGCGGCGCCGGCACGCCCACGCACGAGCACGCCAGCAGCGTCGCGTGGCCCGCGCGCACCGCACGCCGCCCGCCGAATGACGCGATGCGAGCCGGAACTGGACCATACATGCTTTTTAAAATTATTTTCTGAGGAATCTCATCGTCCCTTGGGTGCCGCGATGATGTAAACTTACTTCGTGAGCTCGGGCCCAAGCCCACGACATGCGTGGACTCGCCCTCGCCGGAGCCGGTGGTGGCCGATACCCAGAACTCGTACATCTGGCTCTCCAGTAGGTTGCGCACCTGGAACATCAGCTCCAGCTCGGGGTTCTTGTCCGCCGACACCGTGAAGCTTGAGTGCTTTCCTAGCCTAAAAAAAGAACTTTTTTTATTTCACAAGGTGACATACGAGCAAGCGGCCATTTGAAATGGCTGAAATAGCGAAGTGACCGTTACTCTTAGACATTCGCAATTACAGATACGTTGCCTGCCTTTAATCGACGGAGGAGCAGACGCACTGAAATAGGATATTTCCTTTTCCTATGCGTCCTCTCTTCCGTGAAATCCACTTCCCTTTCCCATCTCTTCCTTATAAAAAAAGGGTGGAAAGGGGAGGAGAACTAGTATTTTAAGTTGCCAGCCTCTCTTTTTCCGTCCAAATACGATTTTGGAACCTTCAAAAGTAGAGTGAATAGGCACTTACTAGGCTCCATCACATCTCATCATCATCTCCACTAACACCAGGTGGAGTCGTGGTCAAGCACTGGCTTATCAAACGTAAAAAAACTAGTATTAAACCTCCGGAAGGCACACTCATCATACGAACCGCGGAACTACTTCCACTTCACACCTGTTTTCTGTGTGGTCGTGGTATTGCTTTGAGCGAGCCGACCTATCCATGCGGAGGTGTTAAACGGACTCTACCACCGTTAAGTGGTTGAATGATTAAAATCATTTTCATTGATTACAATTAATAGCTAAAAATTTAAGACATACCTGCCCGCCTCCCTGAAGTAGACCGTATAGTGGGATATGACGCCGTTCGGATGCAGCGGCGGCAGCCAGCTAACTAGTACCGAGTCGCTGGAGTAAGCCAGTGCTTTAATCTTTTCAGGCGCTGACGGTACTAAGGAATAGAAAAGAAATATTTATTCAAACTATCTATCCTTACAAAAAGGGTGCAATCGAAAACTCTATTTCGTGCTACAATTTTGGAAAAATTTATTGCACTATATTTATTATACAATTTGGAAAGCTAAGCTGACTGTCGTTAAATTAAAATAATAATACCCACCGTCCTCCTCGGTGATGCAGTAGACGGAGGGGCTGCGCTTGCCGTCGCCGGCGCTGGTGAAGGCCAGCACCTGGATCGAGTAGTTGGTGTACTTGTGCAGCGTGTGCAAGTACGTGTCAGTCGTCGTTACGCGCTTGATCTCCGCCGAGTCCGCTTCAATTAAGCAAACCGTTTTCATGTTAAACACAAGTGGAAGCTGAGTATGGGAAATAATGAATCTTATGACGCATTAAGACCAACCATGGTTTATGGTGAGGGGTACGTAGATAACCTTGTAGCCCTGTATGATCCCGCCGCGGTGCTCGTGCGGCGGCGGGCTCCACGACACCTTTATGCTGGACGACGACAGCGCCGAGCACGACACGCGCGTCGGCGGCGACTCTGGAACTGCATCCATGCATCCATTGACAGATTGTTTATTCTATATTCAAAGCCACTAATGTCATGTAGTATAGTTTATGTTGTATTTACGCCGGATGTTATTATTTAAATATTTATAATAATTTATCACATTCAAATTTTAAAGTTGTTGTACCTCCTTCCAGGGTCGTGGCGGTGACGGGCGCGGAGGCGGGGCCGGCCGCCACGCCGTTGAAGGCGCGCACGCGAACCTCGTACCGAGTAAACTTCTTTAGAGCCGACAGGCTCAGTTCGGTGGCGGACCATCCGTTCACAGTCAGCGTCCTGAATACCGATTTGATTATTTTTCGTAAATAATAGATCGGAGAGAAATAATTAATATCTTAGCACAGGAAAAAGCGTGACAACGTTCATGATTACCCCATGAAATTCTCTTTCTTTTTGATGATTAGATATTTTAAAAGTAAAAAGCAGCAGTGAGACACCTGGAGGCGTTGCCGCCGGTAAGGGCGGGCAGCGCAGGTAGTAGGTCGGACACGCCGGCCACGCCCAGCTCGGTGCAGGTGACGGAGTAGCCGAGCAAGTCGCCATGCCAGGTATCGCGCGCCGGCGCCCGCCACGCCACGTGCAGCTCGCCCGGCCCGCCCGCCGTCACCTGCACGTTGCTCGGCGCCTCCGAGGGCGCTGTCGCACACAACGAGTCTCATAACGACGGCAGAATAACAGGTCATTTTGGCAACTCAACTCTTCCCAGTTAGTAAAACCTCTCAATATAAATTTTTTATCGAACCACTTTGTATCATCTTTTGTATTAAGACACACTTAAAACTTGTAAAAAGTTTCATATTTTTTGGTATAAATGATGTTATCTTAAGACAGTGTAAATTCGGATATACATACGTACCTTCTTCTTGAGTCTTGACAACGACAGGTTCTGTGAAAGCGCTGCGGTCGATCTCGTTGATGGCGGCGATTCGGATCATGTAAGCGGTGTGAGGTTTAAGGTTGCCCAACAAAGCCTCGTAGTGAATGTCGCCTTTTTTGGTCAGGCTGAAAAGGTAAAAATATCAAGGACTTAATAATGCAAAAGAGACATGCAAGATGATAGGTTTATTTTTTATATCAATCTTTGTATAAAGGGAAAACTAACACGATATGTGAGTGCGGTAAGTGCGACGCGTGGGCAGCGTGGGGCATGTGGGCGACGTGGGCGAGGTGAGCGTCGTGGACGGAGGCATTGAGAGTGGTGGCGGTGTCCCAGTGCGCCGCGCGGACAGAGAGCGCACAGTGCTGCACGGTGTAGGCCTGTAGTGGCGAGTTGCCGTCAAAGCCTTGACTCCAGGCCAGCCGCACCGCGCGGCTAAGGATCTCCGTCACCGACAGCGATTGCGGCGTTTCGGGTTTCTCTGTCCACAACACATGACCGCATATTTACTGTACAAGTCTGTCGAATATTGTTAAAAACAAAATTACAATAGTAACGATTATTACTTAAAGGGTTTGGATTTAAGCGGTACCTTGGACGGAAAGATAAATGTAATGGTCGCTATGTCCGAAGGCATTGACGGCCTGGCACTTGTAGACGCCGGAGTCCTGCCGCTCCGTGCGACTGATGTACAGCTGCGACCGTAAGCCGCTGTCAGTCTTTGCCTCCGATATACTAAGTCTGAAAACATTAAGTAACACATCTTAATTGTCATATAACCACATATTTTATCATTAGTTATAACGTAAATCGAAATACAAGACACCTGTAGGTAGAGAGATCTAGAGGCCGAGGGCCACGGGTCCAAGTGAGCCTTAGTGGAGCGTCCCCGCGCGCCTCGCACGTCAGCGTGGCGGCCGCGTCGCGCCTTGCCGACACGTTGTGCGACGTTAGCTCGAAACGCGCCGGCTCTGGCACGTTCACAACATGATGTACAAAAACATAAAAACAGTATGACCCAGTTTAGCTGGCGGATGTACAGGCTCAGATCGTTGATTACATCTTCCTTATACATAATATACTTTGAAGCAAGAAGGATGGGGTCCTTTTCTATTAATTATTTAAAATAACGTTTTTGTATATATACTATTATACGAAACAGCGCAGTAGTTGTAATATAATTTAGTATTTTTATTACTTCCTGAGTTATTTTTGATGTAACTACAATTATAATAATAGTAAGTGCATACAACAATATATAAAAGGACATTTCGAGGCTACGAGACGGAGACAAAGTGGAACAAGATGACTATCTTCTAACTGAAATAAGCTCGCGGTAGAATAAATTGCGTTTGACATTTTACGCAGGTTTTTACGCGCGACACTTCAGTTTTTCGGTGTGGTTTACGCTCGCCCGCACCGCTCGCCATTCTGCGAATTGGCTCAGAAAACTTTATTACCCATGAATTCCACTCACTTGAAATTTATTTACGTTTCTTGAACAATACGATCATTGCTTTCATTCACTTAGTTACTTTCTACATGTATCTAAATCCAAATGTTCGCATTTTTAGATGCCTAAGATTTTGTTGATTTTTAAATTTACTTAATTTCGGTGATTCATACACAAGCGCAACTAAAGGCAAGCCTTTCGCATTAAAAATTTAGTATTTGTGAACCCTGTTAGCGTTGTTTTCGCGCCGCCTTAATAGATGGCGCTGTGACAAGCCCATATTAATTGACTACCGGTAATGTTACTGTCCCAATCCGGTAACAATAACGAAGTAACGGCCCGTGCCGAGGTACCTGAGGGAGTCCTCGAGCTAAGTTACACTTCAACGAAGTTTGGGCTAAGCGCCATCTACGCTCGGCCAACTCAAGTTGCCTCTTCAAGGCAAACAGTGACAAGTCAGTCACAAATAAGGGCTCTTTGGTGTTTTGGTAGTTGTTTTTGGCGTTTTTCTTGTGGTAATAGTTCGTTGCGTTCTCTAGAAGTCATTTGTTAGTTTTATCGTTGGTCAAAGCGTGTTGTTCAAATTTCGAACACTGTTACGTTGGGAACAAACATTGGTCCTTCGTTTGCCTAATATTTCGGTCTACGTGTATTGCATTGGACTTATTATAAATATTCGACTTGGTCGAAATCAAATATTTGAAGTTGTTTAAACTTCAGATAATGAAAACCAACTGGTGTTTGTTATTTGGGACTTGGTAACAGAAAGCTGCCAATTTGTATTATTGAAGGGTCGAATATCACTAAGTTTCGTCGAAACTCGTCTCGTCTATTCAGGTCGTGGATCCGCCACTGGGTATCTTGTAGACCCTACGGGGTCAATACTACGAGAATCATGAATGTAAAGTATCTAGGAATTACTAGATCTTTTTAGAGTTTAACATCGACAATTTTTATTAAATACAAACTTGTTAAACATACCATTGATGGCAACAAATATAGTCTTGGTGAGTGGTGAGCCGACGCCGTTCTCTGCGCGACACATGTAGTGACCCTCGTCGTAGGGTAGCGCGCCCTCCAGCCACAGCGAGCCGTTTCCCAGGAATTGCAGTCGCCCGCCTAGGTTCACCAGAGGCACGAACTCCGTGGGAGAACCAACTGCAAGCAACACAGCACTCAAGTTTGCCTCTTACATATTGAATGAAACCTAATGCCCTTGTGACGTCAAATGCTGAAAGCTTTCATAGTTTTCCACCTCGTTAGTTATTCCATTTTTTTCAACGAGCATCTCACCTCTCTGCTTGAGCCAGGTGAGTTGTGGCGGCGGAGAGCCCGTGGCCTGGCAGTGCAGCGCCAGAGGCTCTCCCGCCAGCACCGCCTCGTCTCTAGGTTCCCTCACCCACTTGGGCGATACTGCAGCGTGCAATTTATAAAAACATTATTATTACCTCGTACAAGAAATGATTTGAAAAATGCGTCAAGTCCACTTCTTGTAAATTTCTTTGTCTTACCTTCCTCAGCAGCATGTTTTATTAAACTAGATAGATTTATTAGTGATCACCGAATATTAATTTGCAGCGAAAAAAAAATAACACAAAACATTGTTTATTCAGTTATTTCAGAGAAAATAAAGGAAATAATAATGTTTTTTGTGTAATGTTTCTGGATTGGAATGAAAAACTGAATTATTTACGTTAACGCGGCGGATGCTTTTTATGCTACTCATCTTAACCTAATATCATGAAGAAAGATATTTATGGTTTAAATTAAAAATTTGATCTATTACAGTTCAAATTGCCTTATTATAATTTAATCGTAAATATGCGTATTTACAATTTTTAAATCGTATTATTTCACAGTGAATTTGGTCAAAGGAGGCGATTTGATTTTTTTTATTTCCGAAAATCAGCTCAATTAATTTAATTTTTAATTTGAAAACAAATAAGCATTCATTAAGAACGAAACTGTATTAATGAATTACAATTACCATCTCCTCAGAGCCATCTGTAAATCCAACGAGGTGCAAAACAAAAATGATACACAGTTTACAATTTAAAAAGCGATGTTATACCAACACCTTTTAATGTTGAAATGCTCCCGTTTCAGTTTGTTTGTAATTGTCAGTTTTTATATATACATAAATCAAAAGTTTGCAGGAGAAGTAATATCTATAACAAACTTCATAAACCAAGAACCGAAAAGATTGTACGTCGTGTAAGCAATAAAAATCTGCGATCTGATTTGAACGTCTACTTTCAACGATATCATAATTATTTAACCACTCTTTGTTGAACATAATTAGAAGGAAGTGCTTTGCAAGCTCACAGACTTTGCACAGAGTTATATGAAATCACAACAAACGTCAACCAATAAACAATATGAGTGAAGTGATGTGCGAGGCAGGGCGGGGTGCAAGCGTGCCACGCTAGGTGCTTCGTGCGTTTCTTATGTTTTTCGCCCGAAAAAAAAGTGCTCAGTGCGGTGGTGCGTAGTATATCGAGGTTACCTTTAACTACCAGTTCTGCGGTATAGTTAACTTTAGCGGCTGTATTGGAGGCCACACAAGTGTAAAGGCCGCTGTGGCGGGCAGACACTTCCTTGAACACAAGATTGCTGAAAAAATCAGCCCCTCGCTCTTCCACCTATACAACCAATTCTGTTCATTTCTCACCCATACTCCAATCAATTCCATGTTTATTAGCATAAATAATTAATAAAGTATTGATTTCTTTGTTTATTGAATTTTACCTATATGTTAACGGAAATGTATCTAATCCTTCATTGTACACATTCCCTAGGAACATGTACAATTCGTGGGCTTTATACATTTCTGGAAACATATAAACATAAAGAAATTTGTGCAACTATCATTATTGTTAGCTATCTCGACCGATAATTAGTAAAGAGTTGCCAAATATTTTCCAATTTATGAAATGAGCTTTGATGAATTAATGAGCCAACTCGTCTTCCTACCCTTACTGTACACCAACCTGCAGAGTCGAGGGAATGGGGGCGTTGTCCTTGAGCCAGGTGAAGTGCACGGGCATGTCGCCGGACGTCACGCTGCAGCTCACCTGCGCTCGCTTGCCTTCTTGTAAGTTGGCGGAGAAGGAGAACGGCTCGATCTCAGGAGGATCTGTACGAATGGAGTTGAGGCTTAAAGAACACTGTTCATTTATTTTTCAATTCGTCGTGCAATGGTTTAATTTAGATGTTGACTTACTGCTGACGACAAGCTGCAGCTCCCGGCGCGCGATCTCGCCGTGCGGGCCGGTGACCGCGCACGAGTAGGCGCCGGCGTGCGCGGGCTCTACACGGGCCAGCCGCAGCGCGCCCTCCGCATTACCGTCCCACTCCACCTGGCTGCCGTCTCGCTCCCATTTCACTGAACTAACAACACATTTCACTATTTATCGTGGAAAACACTTGGCTACACTTGAAAGGGAATATAAGATAATAAAACGTTATATCTACTGTGGAAAAATATACTGCAGAAGTATTTTTAGTGATTTATTACAGTTGAAGTGAATCGTATCTCAATTATGTGCCGGACGAAGCAGATTTAAGTACTCACCTGATTGGATAGCCTGAATAGGGACAGTACAATACGAGCTCCCGGCCCGCCACCGCTCTAATGGGCCCAATCGACCTCACGTACGGAGGCCCTGGAATTATCTTAACTTTAACGCGCTGTTTACTTGTGCGGAATAATTGGACCTTACTCCGTCACATACTTATTGATTATTAGTAAAAATTTTGGACGGCAAGAACGTTTGCCTTTTTGGATAATAATATCATTAGTTAGGTCAGGTCAAATTCGTACCATATATATTTAGCCTGGACGTATGGGACACGTCTCCTAGTGAGTTGGCTGCGCGGCAGGTGTATAAGCCGCCGTCCTCGGAGCGCACCGACGATATGTTCAGGTAGCTTACAACATCGTTGGTCTTCGTCGCGAATTGTTCCACACTGTATCTGGAACGACACTCATCTCTCTAGAAATCGCATTTAACGAACACCCTATGATAGTATGAACACAGATTTTGTAGCATTTCTTATCTTCTTTAGAAATAATCAATGCTCAAACGATAGTACGTTGTGCAGTGGAAGCAAAAAAAGGGAAGAATGTTATCACCTGTGTCCTCTGCTCATAGTGTTGAGCTGCTGCCCATCGAGCAGCCAGGTGAAATGGGGCGGCGGGGCGCCGGTGGCGGAGCACTTGAGCGTCACCACCTGCCCCGGCCGCAGTACCTGCTCGATGAACGTGTACTGCAGCTCCGGCGCTGTGTCTGATTGCACAAAATAAGTAGCACTTGTAAACTTAAGTTAGTATGTTCGAAGTATTTCCATTCATACATACATGAAATATGCCAAATAAGTAGTGTAGTATAAACCAAGCAAATTTTGTATATGATCCGAGGAATTAGTAGCAAAACGAGCAACATCATAATAAATGTATAAGATCACAGAAAAACAATTAAATATTATTTATTTGTCGAACCTCCGAGTCGTAGCTCGGCGCTGGCCTGTGCGGAGTCTCGTTCGCTGCGCGCCACGCACTGATAGACGCCTTGGTCGGCGCGGCGCACAGCGGGCACGATCAGCTGCGCGCCGCCCGCCAGCACGCGCAGCCGGCCGGTCGCGCCCGCTCGCACTGGCGTCGCGTCGTGCAGCCACTCCAGCCGCGGCGCCGGCCACCCGCTCCACGAGCAATTCATCGTCGCCGTGCCGCCGCTGTTCACCACCTGAGGGCGACGACCGTAGCGATTGACATCTATTGTCCTAAATCTACTCGTAAAAGTACAATTACTATCTTGTTCAAATCAAAATGAAATTTTTATTGTACGACGCGACTTTATTTTCAATATCGTTTTAAAATTATTGTAGTTTGAAAAGAATGGCAATTGTATTCTTTACCATTGTATGATTTATGATGTAACATTCGTTGCTCGAAAATGCAAAGTTTTCTTTGTAATGTTGTAACTACAAAAGTGGCTCCCAGAGCCATCGTGTTTCCACAAAGAGTTTAAATTCAAAACGGTAGCAAAGAAAATATGACAAGTGAAAGTGTATGAAATACAATGTAATGGGTTTATTCCAGTAATTCTTGTTGGGTCCGTGGCGGAGTGGAGGTGTGCTCACGTCGCAGCCAAGAAAACAATGGGCGAGTATAAACAAGTCCTAAGCAAACACTTGTCTTTGTTGAGAAATTCTGGGTCTCGGTAGTAGAAAAACAAAGGATTTTTAGTGACAAATATGAGTGAGACAGTTTGCGTCCCGACGACAATTCACAGACAAAGGATAATGTCAAAGTGTTCTTTGCACTTCGCCAAATATAAAACATGGAAAAGGAAGATAGTTTGATGACGTTTTAATATAATTTACTGGTATTTAAAATTATGTCTTGAAAGCAATAGAATTGCCAAGGTGACATCGAGTAAATTTATTTGATCACAATGATCTATGAGCCAAATAACAGTTTCCACAGATTTTTATTGACAATAAGTTATTTGTTAATGACTAACGGGTGTATAAAATTATACCATTTTATTTTCACCAGAAATAAACCTATCTTAAGAATCAGAGGGAATATTTCACAAAAAAAAATCTGCAAAAGCATCTTCCGTAGAAGCCAGCAGTGACCAGTAATTAAATACCAGGACCTCTGAAGGCGCAAACGGGTTGCTTCTAGTGACGTCACACGCTACAGTCGGCCGACATTAGCGTAATTCCATGCATACTCCGCGAGCCACCGCGATCACTCCGAATAACGCGACATGCATAGTATATTAGGTTTTGGAATATTATTATACATTTCTCTCATTTTTCGCATTATTTTGATGTACTCCAGTATGATAATAAAATTACATTACGTCATTATTTTATCATGAATTAAAATAACATCTTTATCACGATACGATAAAATCAATCTATATAGAGCTATTATATTTTATCGTTGAAACTTATTTCTGGTTTCAAAATGTGACTATTTTGTAATGTGCAAAATAAAATCCAAATATTCATTGTAATGAATGCCTCAAACTTTTAAAAGTGTCCAAATAATTGTCAGCCACTGTTCACACTTTATATCAAAAGAAAATTACTATTACTGGTGAGTTTCTAGAAAAAATCTTTTGTGTGTAATCTTGAAGGCAATCATTAAAGGGTAGTAACGATTTAGTTATCGCGGCGCTCGGCCGAACGTTTCATTGTCTGCGGAAACATTTGGAAAACGATCTAGATTTAGGGCGAGATTTGTGGCCGAATGCGTCGCGTGCACGAACAAAAGTAAGCACGCACAGGTGACCACTGGGTCACTCGAGGATCAACGGCATTACCTATCTGAGCAGGCACGGAAACTTTCACTTTGCCCGCTCCTGAATTAATGCCGTCGTAACATTGCTTAATGAAAGCGACATATTTCTGTTTTTATAACTTGCATAAACATTGAACAGGTTTTTCTTACCTAGATAAAGCTTAACTTTAACTAGATTGACTGGATATAACTATGATATATCTTCGTCTATCATCTGTGTCTTCTCAACACCGACAAATTTTTAATTGGGACAAGGCAATAGTGATCTGATAGTTGATCGGTTTACAAAATCTGATAACGTAAAATTATGACTAATGTTAGATTTTAAATAGAGGCAATATTGTACAAACATTTAGAATAATTTATGATTTTGCATGTAAAATAAAACGTGGACCAAAGCGTTCGTTCCGGCACACTGAGTCGCGACGTCCAATGTGCGTTTAATTAATGGCTAGAATTGATACAAATTTGGAATTTAATTCCTCTGCTATATTTCAGCGCACCGATAATCGTGGCTCGAGTATAAATAGCTTGTAACTTAGGGCTATTGTTAACTAATTATCGATGAGTTAAATCTATTACAAGTGAATTTGTGTGTGAAACATTTAGATAGTTAGATTTTAAAC
>JAAOEG020000012.1:145956-157570 GCA_011763625.2 Papilio bianor | reverse complement strand
CATATAGACTTTCATCCCCTATCCTTATTGTTGTTATACACCCTTGAGGACAAAATTTTAAAGAACTATGAATGGCATATATATTTATATCGATACAACAACCATAAAAGTTTTCAGCTGTTGGCTCTAAAAATAACGATATTTCCATACTAAATTCCAACCTCCTCCCCACTCATCCTCATATAACTCTTTTATCGCGTTAAAAGTAGCATATGTCCTGCCTGAGTCTCTAGACTATCTCCAGACCAAATTTCATTGAATTCGGTCTAATAGTTTAGGAGTGAAAGCGAGACAGACAAACATACATATTACTTTCGCATTCATAATATTAAAATAATATTAATATTAGTAACAATTATTCTCCAGGTAACTTTGACTACCGCAACACTTAAGTATTTTGCACCCAAAATTTACAATAATAAAATACATGAAAAATATAATTTTACTAAGGACGTTGACACATTTTTTTCTCTTTACCGAGATTTTTTTAACAGCTGGCGTATAATGAAGTGCCGTAAACTTTTAGGCAGTAAAGTTGTGCTGGATTTGCGAGAATTACTTAAGAGCAATTAAAAGCGGCCGCGACCAAGTTTGTGTCCAAGTCGGGAGTTGTTTGCGCCACCGTATGTCATCTGCTAAGATAAGGAACTGATGGTTTTGCCATTGAATCTTTCCTATAGACCGATTTATTATACCTAATCATGAAATATCGATCGATCTATTGTGCCTTAATCTCAACTAAACATCTTGACCAAGATAAAAATCAATTAGACCAGTCCCCGATGTCGACAAAGGCACTTTGCATCGACAATGTGACGGGCTCTCTGCTGGCGGCAATATCTTTCAACTGGGAGTGAGAAGCCTCAGTTTCAACGGTGCCATTATCGTTTTTTCTTGAATAAATTTAAATACTTAAAAGTCTTTTGTTAAACTACTTTTCTTATAACCCTTTCGGTACTTATTTACTGAAAATGCTGTCTTACTTTGAACTAATTTAGTGAAATTAAATGAGTTTTTAACATCTTAAATCGCTCTAGTTAATGTTTATAATTGAAAGTGTGTACTAAACATTATGATGGTGGGAACAGTTAATTTAATAGTAAATATTGGTGTGACTGACCGCCCAGGCGTAGCTCAGCGGCAGCCTGCGCGCTGTCGAGGTCGCGCTCCGCGAAGCACTGGTACATGCCGCGGTGCGCGCGCGCAACACCATGCACACGCAAAGTGCGCTCCGCACCGCCCACCGGCACGCCGTCGTGCAGCCAGCGCACGCGCGCCTCGCCGCCGCCGCCCTCCACCGAGCAGTTGAACACCACCGAACTCCCAGAGTTTGCCACCTACGTATCAATTGGTAACACAGTTACGACATTTTACTGTCCACCACTGTACGTGTGAACGCGCGATCCGGCGCTAATCCCTCGGGACGGCGCGCTAAATAATTTATACAAACCCGGAGTCCGGTAGATTTCATTTATCATTTACTACTGCTGCTTCTTACTCGGCATTTGTTTAAAATATTTATTGCTAAATAAAACGCTTGGCCACAGGATCCATTTCTAAATATTAGAACGCAAAAAATGTATTTGAAGTATTCGTTAATGTTAGGAGATAACTCAGATTAAAATATTCATTAGATAATTACATTAAAACAGGTATCATTTCAACTAAGATATCTAAATTGTATACTGTTTGTTAACCCGCTTTAGTATCAGCAACATATATCGCCTTTTTATCATGTACTTAGTCGATAATTTACATAGGTATCCAACGAAAGGTACATGTAGGTTTCTGTCACGTGACTCCATGTCGTGCTGGCGCACGTGTCTTGTCTCGTAACTTCATTACTCTTCGATCCCCGAGCCGACGTCAACGGAGAACATATCAATAATCCAATTTTTGTAAAAACGACAAGTTTTATGCAAAATGTGTTAAGAAGGACTAGGATCCAGCGATTGTTGTTTAACAAGTAGTACTTAGGATATTTGAGATAATAAAATACTAGAAGAGATAATAAAATAATAGAGATAATACATTTTCAAACTGTCAGTAACACACTGCTAGCTGTTTGTTACTATTTTATCTTCAAGCAATAACTCGTGTTGCTGTCACCAGCGCATATTAAGTCTGTGCATAAATAACATTGATTTTACGAGTAGTGGTAGTTACCTGAAGCTGAGGGTGCACGGTGACGACGAGGCGCGACCGTACCCGGAGGGTGGCATCGCGACGCTGCTCGCCGAACTGGTTGTGAGCGCGGCAAGTCCACACGCCCGCGTCCGTAGCCTGCGCGCGCCTGATTACCAGCACCTGCTGCGCCACCGACACACGCACGCTGTTCGACACGGGGCTCAGCCGCCCGTTCGCGTGCCGGAACCAGCTGTAGACAAACACATTCGCTATCATGCCCAAAAAAATAGCAAGTAAACCAGATGTTCCATTTAGTATTTTTGTCAGGAGGAACGAGTGAAATGTAAGAATACCTATAGGTCGGCGGCGGGCTGCCAATGGCGCAACAGACGAGCCTGATGTCGCCTCCCTGCGTGACCGTCTCGTCCTCCGATATCGTCAGCATGCGCGGAGCCATACTGCCTGTCGAATCTGGTATTAAACATGTAAAGATTTTTATTAATGCCTATAGCTGTTTTAATGAAATGCTTTTATTTTGCAAACGACTTTTTTTTTTTACGGTGGAAAACGACCAAGCGGCCACCTAAAATCACTGAAATAGCGAAGTGACCGTTGCCCATAGACATCCGCAATTGCAGATGCGTTGCCTACCTGTAATCGACGGAGGAGGAGAAACACTGGATAGGATTATTCCTCTTCCTATGCATCCACTCCTCCGTGAAGACCACTTCCTCTTCCTATCCTTCTCTTACAAGAAAGGGTTGGGAAGACTAGTATTAGGCCTAAGGTACCACACTCATCAGACGAAACGCGGAATTGTTTCCACTTCACGCCTATCTTCTGTGTAGTCGTGGTATTACACCGGGCGAGCCGGCCCATTCGTGCGAAAATGTTAAAGCGGGCTCTACCACTGTTAAACTGCTACCTGGACAACGCTTTTTTATTTTTACTTCTTTTCTAAAAGAGCTTTTAACTCAAAATTAGAAGCTTTGCGACTTAAAACTTACGAGAGACCGCCAGCATGGCAGGTGGGCTGCGGCGCTTGTCGCCGGTGAGCGCGTGCTGCACCTCGCAGGCGTAGGCGCTGGTGTCATCGGGTCGCGCGTCACGCACCACTAGCACGTCGCCGCGGCCGCCGCCCACCACGTACCGACCTGCGTACGGATAAGCAATGCTTCAGCTAACATCGGCCTCCACCGTCCTCGTCGGGTAGTCTTCCCTGAATTGGCCAATGATCCAGTAGCTAAGAGTTCTACTGATCCAATGTTAACAGGAATGAATAAAAAAAACTACAATGTAACACGATACGAAACTGTTCAGGTATCATTATTAACTCTTCCATTTTTTGTTATTATGAATATAACTATGTAATCAAATTCTATGTTAGAATGAACTCATAAAATAATAAAATAACTACTTATTGACGTAATGTAGGCAAGTTCAGGACAAACAAGTAAGTTGCTGCAATATCAAGTTGTTCATTCTGTGCATATCTCTGGGACCCTAACAGACTCCCTCTTTCACTGTTGGCAGAGGAAAATGAAAAGTTAGACAGAGAGCAAAAAAAAGATGGATTTACTCATCCACATTGTGATTTCGAGATGTAAAAACGCTAAGGGCTAATTTTGAAGTTGTAGAAGAAAAGAAAATTATTTGTGCTCGTTGGAAGTAGAAAATTTGTTATGTTTTTCATTTTAAGCATTATTGTGAATAAAGTGACATTGAAATTATAGAAGACGGGCTAGATTGAGTGCACACACACATTGATAGCGCGACGACGTTGGACGCATCACCGATGGACTCTCCACCGGGAGTTTTATATTCGCTTTCTCCTCAAGAAGGGTAAATTGCTTTCATATCATGGCATTGTGGGACAACTGCCCTATCAATATAAATTGGAGGAGAACGATGAGTGCGATGGTCGATATCGTTGATCTAGATTTGTGTATATTGAAGTTTTGTTTATTGACAATGCACTTGATATTCTATTATTATCGAAAAAAAGTAAGATAAAAGAGAAGAATTTCCGGAAGCACCTTACACTTACTCTATGACCCAAAATTAAAAATTGACACAGTAATTGACACATCAATAATGAGTTTATGTAGTAATTTCATTAGCCTATAAGAATATTTTTCCAAAATGTCATAAAATACATTTCCTCCTTTACATAAATAAGTCTAAACTAATATATAAAACGGCTAAACTCTCACGTATTTGTTCAGTGTCGGCACCAATAATAATACATACTAAAAACATAATACCATAACAAAATACGTGAGTGTTTAGCCGTTTTATATATTAATTTATAATTATGTCTCACGAAAGTTTAAATAATTTAATAAATAAGTGTGTGTGTAATAAATTGGAAAATGTTAAAGAAACTTAAGGTATTTTTACTTTAAAAATAATTTGTTTATCACAAAAGGCATGATAAGATTTGGTGACAAACTTAACAGTTGAAAAACCGTTTAAGGTAAACAAAAGAGGCGCAAATTTATAAAAGTATTTAATGTGTTCAAATATTTTGCAGCAGTTTTCCGCGGAAGTGTACTCGAGCTCGCTCTCGACTTCGCTTACGATCAGATAACTTTCAGCTCCGAGTTTTTCAATGAATTCTAAATGCGCCCTCCTCCCGCCGCCCGCCTCCCGCCGTCTCACCGGCCATCCCATCTTAACTCGCCTTTTTCCTTTCCCCTGCAATTGTCGCCTTTGCCGATGCTCCTGATAGTATTGTTAGTCTCTTGCCCCGCTCGAGTGGACTTTTGTAGCCTTTTGTTGCAAATAACTTTTGCTCGAGGACATTTAGAGCTTTACATTGTCGACGAGGATCCGAGATAATGCTGCTTATGAAAATCTACAACTGCGGTGTTACGTTGTGCTACTTTAGTTATGTTTTTTGTCCCTGTAATACGATGTAACAAGATTTAAAAAAGTGACTCTTGCATTGGGTTTTACGGTTATCATCCGTAGACTTAATAGTAAAGAGTACTAGTAATTGAACTGAGACCGTAAAAAATAAAACGTGAGACCCCGAGCCTCCAACAAAGGCTCAAAGCCATTAATTACACAATTAGTGATTCCAGCTAACGAACGCCACCACCGCCGCCGTGGCGGCTGCCACAGCTTCGTGCTCTCGAACAATGCGTTTAATTTTATTAGCCGACGAAGCGGAATGCTATAATTAGTTGTTACCACGTTATCACATACGACTAAATGAGACAATGTGCTGATGTTGTAGCCACGTTCATTGTTGGCGCAGGATAAAGGATGTCGCGATGAGCAGTGAGAGGCGGCAGGGCGTCGGCATCCGTGCAATGAGGACGCGGCAGTGTAATGTGTACATTTTAATAACTTACTACTGGCGGTGCATCGGCTCTGTGAATGAGATATGATCATTGTTCCTGCGTGCCGCTGCATACGATAGACAGTTCTTGAAATTGCAGTAGAGCGGCTGTTAAGATTAATATCAAACGTAATATAATATAATAATAAATAGATTGACTAATAAAAATACAAGATAAGGTATCGAATAACGTAGCGAACGAAGCATCGAATCATCAACCATTACAACATCAGCGCTTACGGGGATGGGACGTGGCGACGCCGCCTTTCACTCACCCACAAGAAACGACAGACAGCGGACATCCGTCGGCCGTTTTAACCAAAGTAACTTTGTATCTCATTCGCAGCGACTACATTACTTGTTAATTTTTGATTGTGTAAACCAAATTGCCTATTATCCTATTACTTGTTGTACTTGTTTACGTTAACAATTAGTTTGAACATACAATAATATCATAATGCACTGTGCTTGTCATATATATCGGTATAAAGGGATACTTAAGCTCATAACATATCGCGACTCCGCTCCGGGGACGTAACGAGCTCCACACATTTATTTTATTACTTTGACATTTACTTTTATGATGTTGGAAAGAAAGTTCCGATATTATCGTGAAACAACAAGCAAACTTTATGTAGGTACACAAAAAATAATGAACACTCTAGAGGAATG
This sequence comes from Papilio bianor, assembly GCA_011763625.2. Classification (NCBI taxonomy): domain Eukaryota; kingdom Metazoa; phylum Arthropoda; class Insecta; order Lepidoptera; family Papilionidae; genus Papilio; species Papilio bianor. The sequence goes on along the minus strand of JAAOEG020000012.1, from coordinate 151,425 downwards.
ATTACGAATTGTAGGAAAATTGGGTAACAAACTTATTATGAGACTTGGATCGTTCTAATAAATGCAAACCTTTTAATTGGATTTAGATCTGGTAAATATCGAGAGGCTCAGTGATCGATGGAGATGATTTTAATTTTTTGCAACAAACACATTGCCAGTTATCATACATATCATGTTAGTATATATTGCATAGTAAAGATGTGTCATTTATTTTGTATTTCGATGTAATTGAAAGCGATGCCAATTCGTTTACTGCGTAACATCCAAAACTCAATGTAAGAACGACCTTTTGAGTTACATAAGTGTCGTAAAACAAAATTGCAAACAGTATATACTTGTTGTATTAGCAAAGAGGAAGAGGGCGAGGTCGGGGGAGGGGGAAGGCTTGCGGCGACATGGATCTCAGCAGCGAGCTCATCAACCTACCTGCAGCCTCCAGCGTTACAGTAATCTGCATAAATGACAGCTTTATCCGCAAATTGTCTCGCGCCTCCAAAGTGTCTTAAAGCCTGGGTATATATTAATTAAATTTAATCCCGGGCTATATGAACATTATAAAAACGACGGAATTATTTAGCCGCCTGTAGTCTTCTATAATACGGTCATTTGATTTAATGAAAATAAAAAGAATTCGGTTTTTTGTTTGTAAACCACTTGTTGTACTTGTAAAACAAAAAACAGAATTCCTAAAAGAAATGTCTTCAGCAAAATCCACTAAGAACTAACAAAATGATGTCATGAAGGGTACTCATGAGAAGAAACACTCTCTTCTTTCTAGAATTATGTCAAAATTGTACAATTATTGATATTTCGAAGTCGGTGTCGGCCGAGACATTTTTGTCTGAGAATTAGTGAAATTTTTGTCTGAGATGTCTTAGACCCAGTTACGTTTAAGTTCCTACCCTAATATTTAACATATTTATTTGGACAAGGATTCATACCAAACGCGAATTATAGCGTCGTACATGACGCATGCATTTTAAAATGGAAACAACGGTTACTGTGCGACAATCTTAAAAGATAGAAATATGCTATCGGGGACTTTCATTTAGCTTAATTAAAGAGCTATAATTCTTTCATACATCATTTTCATTAAGGATCTATAGTTTAGCCTACGTAACGCAAGAAAGCAAAATAGACCTCTGTTTTCGTAGTTCCTTTGGTTTCGCAAAAATAATTACCAAAAACAAATCACCGCGTGCGCAATTATGTGGTAAAACAAAACAAAAACATACAAATGAATTGAGTACCTCCTTCTTTCGGGAAGTCGGTCAAAAAAGACAAAATGGCATTGCATATGTATAATATATAGTATAGTATAGTATACAGTGAAGGAAACAAAACTAAATTGTTTTCTTGTAAAAAACATATAATTCAATAAAAACAAACAGTGCCGCCCCCAATCTCTGCAGATAATTTATTAGTGGAGTGTCAAGACGTGGCAACTCCCGCCACTGCATCGAACACGAGCATTAGAGCCGCTTAACTTTCGCCGGCACTTTTGATTTGCAATCTTATTCTGCACATTTTAAACATAACCCCGGTTTATAATATAGAGATATTTATTTCGTTTCAATTCAGATCTAGAAGAGAACGTTTCTTTTATTATTTACTAGCTAGCACCCGCGCCTCCGTCTGTCCTGTATTAAAATAAAACTCATTATCCTATTTGTTCTTCCAGACTATGTTCTATATATATTGTATGTGCTAAATTTCAGTAAGAAATGTTGACACGTTGCGGAATTATCCAGTTAATATGTAAATAAAATTAAAACTACGTTTTCTTCCTAGCCTATTTGTTCTTCCAGGCTATACTCTATATTTGTGCCAAATTTCATGGAGATCCGTTCAGCAGTTTAGGCGACAAACTCTAACAAACATGCATTCACTCATCCATCCAAAAATTCGTATTTAAAATATTATTGAGATTAAGATTAAGATTAAAATACTATTTTATTAACTTATATTATATTAAAACCACAAGTAATTATTTATTATTACCAAGTACAACTAGTCAGAAACATCCAACAGTGATTTAAATCTCAGCATGAAAGTTTTAGGCCTATCTCACTGAATCTTTTACCGAGAATCGGGAACCTCCGGTTTGTAATTAAAACCAAATATTAATCAAGATGAAGCCGCCAACTGCAAGTAAGCCGTGTTAGTATAGTATACATTGTATACATATCTCCGCACCTCACCGCAGCTGAGCTCCTCAGCTCTCGCCTTCATTACAAATTCAGGCTTCGCTTCAATTATCTGACTATTGTTGTTAATCCTATGAGATGGCTCCGCCGTACGATGGATAAACGTGAAACAGGTCGAGGTCTCTAAAATGGCGTATCTAAGTACGCTTAAAGTAATATTATGCTGTAGTAATTGGATAGTAATATAAATTGCCGTTTATTTTATAGTAATATTTGTAAAAATAGTACTAGAAATTTGTGAAATGTTAGCGTTGATTGGTTGTTATTAATTTTATAATATTAAATAGACCTTAAAGTATGTTACTGTTTTGTTTCTTTACTCCAATATTTTTAATAAACCAATAGTAGATCTATGGCAATGCTAGTAGTGACATTTTAGAGGCCCGTGTGCGAGCGATCACGTGACAGTCCGCAGAGAGCTTTGTATTAATTAAGACAGCCGGCCGCAGACGATGTAAGCCTTTGAGTTATGACATGCCCCGGCCAGAGGCTGCCTGGATGTAATAATACCTGTGACCCACATACGATGAGCATACTGATGACCAGTTTTTCTCAAATATATTATTACATTTTATGTACTTCTGGAATCGTGTACGAATCTATCTTAAAAGGAAAAAAAAACACACGTTTTAGTGATTATGACTCTGTTAAACTCTATTATATTAAATATTTAATGAACTTGTTAAAAGTATCAAACTAATGAAATTAACTAAGATTTTAACTGTACTTAATCGTCAACTGTTTTGTCTCATCTGAAAAAACAATACTATAAAGTTAAAATACGATTTAATAGCTCTAATCTATTACATTAGTAGTAACATAAAGGAAATCTCCCTTGTATCTAAAACAGCTGTGTTTATATTCCAGCTGAGAAAAAATCTTTATATTGCCATGCGAATAGGAACCGGCAGCGCTCTTGCCGGACTGGTATGGCGAGTGAGAGTAATATTAATTTGTTCTTTATAGTAGGCAATACGCACCCGGCGCTACAACAGACCGCTGGCGCCGCTCCAGACATGCTACATGAAACACATTACTTTGACCTGTTGGCGACATTACTTGCTAATTGTTCAATAACATAGATAATACTAAAATAACAATAATAATTTACGATATAGTATATGTTCTAAAGTCACGTTTCATATCTTACCTGTGTCAGAAGCCATGGGAGCGAGCGCTACTCCGTCCTTGTACCAGGTGGTGTGAAGGACGTGTGCGCGCACGGCCGGCGTGGGCGCACACGTGAGCAGCGCCGCGCCGCCCGCCGCGCCCGGCGTCGTCTGCACTCGCACCTCCCACGCCACGTCCATCACTGCAGCAATACACAGCCTCTGACTGGGACCCATTTCGTATGTACATACTACACTATTTAACGTTAGCTATCAGTCTAGTATTAATTGATATGTTTTATAATTTTACTCGCTTGACAGCTGCTCGCCAGCGACTCTGTCCGCGGAATTAAAATTAAACTTAGTATCCTATATGTTATCTCAGACTATGTTTTATAGCTGTACAAAATCTCAATAAGATATGTTAGGTCGTTGCGGACTTTCCGAGTAAACAAACAAAACGAATGTATCGTACGGGAACCATGACTATTTCTGTATCAAAACTAGCTTAAGTGTTTTTCCAGACTATTCTCTATATCTATGCCAAATTTCATCGAGATCCATTCAGCCAACAAACTCTAACAAACATCCATCCGTCCATCCATCTAAATTTTCGCATGTACATATAATGTTATATTAAGATATATGTATAAGATAAGATTAAGATTAAAATTAAGATTGTCACCTGTTTTCATTCTTTAGCTATTCAAATAAGTTATAGATGCAAATAACTTATACCTCGCAGTTATTATTATTTCTAGTCATATTGGTTATTGCCAATATCGTGCGTAACTCGTCACATAATGGTCCATGATTTGTTTTCTTTTTACTATATGTATATAACGATATTAAAAGCAACAAAACAATAAAACAGAAAGCACGACATATGAGATTTAAATTTATTTTAGAATTAAAACGCATAGTGTAAAGTATTCAAAGAATGCGTTAGTGATATCCAAGTCGTGGAGCATCACTCGCTGTCACCGCAGCATCTCTCGTCGTAATTAATTGTCGCCGAGTCCGAGGCCGCGAGAGAGCGCTCGGTTGTCACGAATACGAGCGGTTGTTTTGCTGTGCTCCCCGCTTACCTACAACTGGCCCTTTGTTCCTCGGGAAAAATACGAAAGGAGCTTGAAATTTAGCTTCGCTCTGCGAACAACAATATATTTTATTTAACCTATTAAAAGATTCTTATAAGGTCATAAAATTATTTATTAGTTATAATAATACATTGTTATTTGTATTATTTTATTTAACTAACACAATTACCAAAAATAAATAAGTTATTTTTTATGCCAGAGTTTAGTGAAAGAAAAAAATTGTTTAAGTGATTATTTGAACTATTAATTGATATAAGAAGCTCATATTTCAGTAGAAAGGCACGTTTTCATTTTGTAAACAATTCTAACGTAAACAACATTTATGTTGACTTACGAAATTTCTCTTGAAACAATAAATGTTTTTTTTGGAATTGTTTCCTGAAACAAAAACTTAAACCGTATAAAACTCATTACTGGTTTGTTTAATTGGATTTGCACTCACTTTGTCCATTCAGATACTTACAATTATAAGTTATTATTCCAAAATTAAATCAATTTATCAGTCAAACTTTGCGTGGGCTGACCTAATACAGGCCAGTGATCGTGTCAAAGTTGGTTGGAGTGCCGGCGGCTGCCATCACAGTCGACAGGGGAAATCAGTGAGGCGATGGGTGTTTATTATTCATGGACGTCGCGGACTACATTACAGAGTGCCGGCCGCGGCCGCTGTCACCGCCGCTATCATCGGCCGGTCCTCGTTAATTCGCGTCGTCACGGTGATTACGGTCCATCCCCTAATTCGACGTGACCGAACAATTTTTAATTCAACGTCAAAAAAGCACTGAAAGTGTCTCGTCACCGAATTGTGAGTGAAGTTTTTCATAATAAAAAAAAAGACAAACACGAAATAGATTTCATGTTTTATATATGTCATTTTCGCATTTGATTACGATGATATACATGATGTGGATTGCTTGGCAAATATCTTGTATCTGTATGAGGTTCCATTTTCATCGGTAGTGGTTTCTGCCTCAAGTTTCATTACAATTGCCAAACAAATATTATAATTCAATGAGTTGTTCTTGCGTTGCATGTAGTAGTAGTAGTAGTAGT
>JAAOEG020000012.1:75792-124068 GCA_011763625.2 Papilio bianor | reverse complement strand
ACGTCGGGTAAATGTACATATGCTATTCGAAAATCGAAAAACACATTGGTACATGGCGGGATTCGAACCTGGACCTGAAGATTGCAAGTCAAGTGCTTAGCCCCTGAGCCACCGACGCTCTATAATATAATTTACAGTATGGATAATCAAAGTTGTTTGTCTTCGTTAGTGTTACCTTTCCCCCTTGTTTGGCGCACCCGCTCCTGCTCCGCTCAGCATTATAATGTCAAGGCGAACAGACAGACACTCTAAATGTATTATTGTGGGCTTATTTCGTTTCGTCTGCCCAGATGATGAACACTAGTGTTATTGTTAAATCATTTATCAACAGATGTATTGAACACCAAATATGAAAACATTGTTCGCAACATTCGCATTTGTGGAGTTTCGGTAAATGGCCACGTACAACACAACAATGCAGGAATGCTTTGTATTGATTTGACCACATTCCGTGTCGCTGACCCACCTTAATTAATATATTACGTCCATTTTAGACAACAATAGCTGGACAGACTCTATTGTAATTATATTTTAATTGATTAAAAAGCGAATCGGGATTTTCATTTCGGGATGAATTTAAATTTATGAGTAAATGATAATTAAAACATTCATCAAAGTGTATTATTAATTGCTGTTTGCTTGAGTTTGTTTGTTTAATTTTATCACTAATGACATTTTATTAATTTTGTGGCCATTAAGACAAGTTATGTCGTTCAATTGTGTTTTACATTATAATTGATACTTTCCCTACTCGATTAAAATAGTGAAATGAATCAACTGTGCATTTTTTTATTTATTTTCATTTATTATCTTATGTGATATTCATATTGACATGGATGTTGTATATCATTGTTTTATATCAAAAATGTATCTAAAATGAGGGTTGTTATAAAATATCACAGTGTTTAATACGAACAAATCATAACAAACTAACCCTCTCACCCTCACCACGAAGAAAAGCCTACGACGAGCTCGAAACTAGTCGGTGCCGACACCGGACATACTAATACGTTAGTTATATAAACTATTTGAATACAACATTGCTCATAATAGAGAGTAAAAAGAGAATTAAATAAGCGGAGTCGGGAAGGAGACTGGGGCTGGACCGAGGTGGAAATGTATTATAGAAGCATTCATCAATCAAGGTACGCAGCGCAGCGCCGGCAGGGCAGGGGAATAATGAATGGAAACAATATTCCCCGGAGACTGTGCATTTATCTTGCCCACGGCTGGACTAACGATGGCCACCTACGTTACTGGCGGCTGTCAAATAAGTACACATTATCATTACTTTTATGAAAATAGGAATAGACCACCCGACTTCGGCCCGCTCGCCGTCGCAACAAAGATAAACGAGATCGCTGCGTGTCCGCTTACAGCACATCTAATTACACAACAAGACAAACAAACCGTTATGGACGAATATACATATAGATTACACACAAGTCACAGCTTTTAAACCTTATATAGAATGTACACCGCTTATTACTTTGCTCGAAATCCAGACATTAAATAGGCACGGCGAAGGATTGTAACAAATAATAAATGCGAGCTTAAGCCGGTCCGATGATGATTGTCTTTGTACAACTCTGCCGTGATCGTGACTCGCCAACTTATCCATCTTTATTATTAAAACTGGAACTGTAAAGTAATGTCCCTTTTATACATTAAAGTTTTGATTCTGTACAATTTTTAGTAAACAATCACGTTGTTAATGTAAAGTAAAAATCCTATTAATGTTATAAATACGAATGTTTCCATGGATGTATGGATGGGTGTTTGTTAGAAACTATCTGCGGAACGGTTCAACGTATCTCAATTATATTTGGGACAGATGTAGAATATAGTCTGAAACACTAAAGTTCTGCGCAGGCAGAGTCGGAGGCAATTGCTAGTGTTCCTATAAATGCTATAGTTAATCTTATAAGCTATGGTCACAAATAATTGCGATCACTTGCGAATGGTTTAAGTGAGTGACCGCACAGGCTGTAGGGAGGCTGGTGTTAATCCAGCGGAAGCGGAAGGGGAGGGTTGCGAGGTCCGACTCACCCTGACGTATTAACGAGACGAGGGATAATGCGCTACGCCACTAACACACTAACACACTGTTCATTTACAACTTCGACAACTGACAAGTTTGTTTAAAAGACTTCAAATATAACATACAAATATTAACGTAAATGACATCAATTCTATCTAAATTAAAATTGGAGTGTCTTCCGACTGTCTGTCTGTTTGTTCCGGGTTATCTCTGAAATGGATGGTCCGATTTTGACGGGACTTTTATTAGCAGGTAGCTGTTATAATAAGAAGTAACTTAGGCTACGTTTATTTAGAAAAATCTTTTATTTTAGAAAAAGAACAAGCGGACAGCTAGTTTTATATAAAAGTACTGATTGAAACATAAAATCGAGAATACAGTTACATACTTTTATCTTATATTGACAAAATTATGTAAAAAAAATCTTTGATTAGCAATTGGGAAAAGATACATTGCTCTCGATCTGAGATCTGAGACTGTAAAGAAACGCTGTGTATGTACTTAATCATTGAACTACATATATACTTACATGTTAGGTATATGCCAACGGAACATGGAATAGGCGTCAGTCAATGTGGTGTTTCATTAGAAAACTTCATTTTGTGAAGGTTTCTGCGTTTGTCGCCGTACAACGACATGTGCTCAGGTCGCCGGACACGTTTCATTACATTCACTTTCCAACTTTGTGCCTCGTGTCCCTCGCAAGTAAACAAAACAAAACGTATACTGGGTTATATTTATTTTTATTTACTTCATATTGAGGTTAAAAGGAAGTACTGTGAGTTGAAATATTATTTATTGTAATATTATTATTGCTTTTATTCATTTTGTTTAACTATTATATTTAATGTAGAAAGAACCCCCTATAAATTATATTTGTGATTTCCATTTAGTGTACAGTATTTGTCTGACACGTTTTAAAATATTAAAGTTTGCAAACAAGTAAGTATTTGATATTGGAAACTAAGCCAAAGTAATATGCAATTTTATCTGTCGCTTATCAACTCTTAAGGTACATGATTCAGAAATAAGCATTAAATTTATTCAGAGGGTACGTTGTAAGGGAGTATAGAAATAGTATAGTATTTACTCCATATTATTCGAAGTTAAGTCGAAGGGAAGTCGTTGGATGCGGAAGGCGGAGGACACCAGTGAGCAGATAAAGGCTGATGATGATGATGATGATTCGAAGTTTATTTACAAATTACGTATTGTGTTTGTTACGTATTGTGTGTAGAGTAATAGCATTGGTCTATTAATCTCCCGGGATCACACAGTATGGATGAGGTGGTTATTACATTAACGAAGACAAACTGCAGAGGCGCGTGACGTGCGCCCAAAGCCCGCCGCTCGATGCGCCACCACTCTCTCGATTACTTGTTAAAACAACGTCCTTCGTAACTTTCTTTCTTAATTAAAATAATGCCGGTTCAATCAATCAAATAGTTGTAGTACACATAAATAAACTTATAATAAGAGTAATTCAGACGCTGGACCTTCTGAATCGGAGTTTGGCCGCCGAGCCCACAGACCCGTGTACATAATTTATGAACAATTTATCCCGCGGGACGCGCGTCATCCCGAATTATGACGTTCCCATCGACACGACATGACAGCGCGTCGGAGGCGGGCGGAGGCAAAAATTGTAAAAAACGTCTTTTTAATGTATGTACCGTGTATATATTCATATACATGTAGTAAAAAACGGTTATTTCAATATTACAAACAGACAGTCCAATTTTATTATATGTATAGATATAGATGGATATGCGAACCTATAGATATAACTTCGTTATAGATTTCATTCAAATATATTTAGATGGCAGCCTTAAATGATATGTTTATTTTTGTGTTCATCTTTATTTTTATAACCGACTGTATCGGATGTTTTAACTTGCAGTGTATGGTATTTTTTCTGTAAATATTATAAATAAAAACTTCACTCGTTTAATCACATAACCTGGAACGTGTAAATATGCAGTTCGCAAAGGAATTTCCGATTGACGAGAGCGTATTAACCCTGTTAGGGACACTTCTATTAAGTCTGTCAGCCGGCGTGCGACTGCAATCGACTCACGATCAATGGAACACGAATTATGTGTACAATGGATCTTATTATATTATTATTCCTCCAAGGTTTTTGAGACCCTCTCGTCTCAGAAAATTTGATTATATTTACAAAAATTGAATACTGATAATATAGACTGATAAATTATGAAACTAAAAAAGGATATTACAATAATTTTAAAGATTATTAAAGTAATATTACGTACAACAAATGTATGTAGTCTACTTTCTTCAAAAATTTAATTTTTCGTGACTAGAACCTGATACATTCATTAATATATCATTAAGTACACAATATATTTATTACGAGACTAAGCGAGAGTTTTCCGAGTGACCCGGCTCAATACAGCCATTAGCATTTATATCAAAATGAGGCGACATATTCCGTGACTGGTTGTCCGGCCGGCCAACAGCGGAGGCCGGCTCACACTGATCCGGGACTTTAACGACCCCCTAATTATTCTGACGCATAATCCATAAAGTTCACAAGTTTACTTTGAGCGCGTGTTTAGTTAGGCTATAAATTATATTAGTTTAGACGCCTACAATTGTTCCTATAACTTAAATTATAATATGAAAGCGATCTTCATTTGTATGTAATTACATCTCAGTATAGTGTTTTACAAACTAGCAGCAACTACAGTAAAACTTACTTGTTTCATGAAAGTTGTATTAGAAAGTACAAATTATGTTTGATATACATAGAGTGTTAGTTACATACCTTGTATATCTTTGACTTAAAGAAATTAGTAACACGTTAATAGTCCATCATTCATATTTTGTGTCCACTCACACTGAGCTGAAAAACTCGTTGTTTTTCAGCGGATATCGTACGAGGGACGCGACGTGACGCAACGTGACTCGCAGTCACTCGCCGTGACTCGCAGTAATCCGGCAGAGATGAGCGGATTAGACCAGCGTCCAACATCAACAAATAAATTGTAAATATTGAAAAATTAGGCATCAGTACAATTATATGTGAAATCTGGGTGACCGAGTTTCATTGAGCGCTTTCGTTTTAAAATGAGGTTTCTATAAAGTATACGATATTCGTAAGAATGTACATATAACACATACGAGTACTAAAACAGTAAGTTAATTAGTTTAATTATTATTAATTGACAAATATAATTATTAATAGAAAGAAACGTGATAGGTTCCGAACAATTCAAATAAGTGTAAAGTTTCTAGTTAGGTTTCGTTGCGAATCAAAAATAAAGTGTGGCTTAGGTTAATTGGAAGCTTACCTGAGACCGGGCACGTCAGTGACGGGCACACCGTCCTCGGTGAGCCAGGTAATGGTGGGCGCTGGCGCGCCGTGCGCCGCGCACGATACTCGCGCCCCCGTGCTGTTGGAGAAGGCGAGGCGCGGCGGTGGCTCCAGCAGGAACATTAGCTGCCCGCACACATGGCACCCTGCGCACAACATATCTATCACTGTAGTCTAATTTAATGGAAATAACACCAACAACGCCATAGCTGTAATTATAGCCGAGATACTCGTTATATTATATTTTAATTTACATTAAATCCTATTTATATTTTAAAATATTATAAATTCCGTCTTAGAGTGACAGAAATGATTTCGTAAACGGACGGGAAATGGTATTGTTTCGCTGTTTCGCTCAAAACGTTTTAGACAATGGGCTTACATTTAAATCGCTTTAACGCGCCCCTTTATCCCAAATCAGATATCCTCAGACGAAACTTAATGAATACTCAGTCAGCTCGCAGTGCCGGCGCGCCGCCGCCGTAGCCTGTTTGACTTTAAACTGAGGGTCACGAGATAAGGGCTCTATCATGTACTCACGTAAAATTTACAGGCAAAAATAAGAAAGAAAGACAAAAAAAATACGAAAGAACGATAACATAATCCTCACGTATGGTGCGCTTCTTGTAGCAATAATTAAGTATTCCTTAAATTCTTCTTTAATTTGTGACTTTCAAAAAAGGAGCATCAACCTTACTGCCAAAGATTCAGCTGGGAAGCGCACCTGAATATTGTAAAAGGAATTTAGATGAAGGAATTTCCACAACGAGTTAACTAACGCGGTGCACCTCTGCACAGACAATTATGTACAACATTTGACCTTCGCAGAGGCGAGCGGCGGCCATATTAAAATAACTAAACAAATACATTCAACTATTGTATACATTTTCTGCCACTAGCATACATGCATCTGATTTAATAATTGTCCCTACCGCAAATATACCGTACCATAGAGCGTCGGTGGCTCATGGTTTAAACACTTGACTCGTATCTCTCCGTGTGTTTTTCGATTTTCTGATTACCGTAAATTTATCCGACGTTCTTACGTTGAAGGAAAATATCGCGATGTAATCTGCTAATATCTGCGAAGAAATTAAAAGATGGATATGAAGTCAACCCGCAATGGGCCAAGGCCCAAATCAACCCTAATTTAGGGTGGCCTCCTAGCCCTTCAATGGGAACATATAGTGCGCTGATGAGGATGTAACCATACCGAAACTTAAAGTGTCAGTAAGATTGCCGTATGTTATTTCTCAAAGGAACTTTGTAATTACATATGTCAACACTGCGATTTGATTTTTATATTTTCACATATTACTACTGAAATGTTTATTACACACAATAAACAGCATAGGTATATTACAGCAAATCTAACCACTTTAGACATAAACACTTTCTATATTTTCAAGTTTTCATTAAAATTAAAAAAAAAACATAGCTACCAATATGTGTAAGATTAGTTGTAGTGTCGCTCTGAGACTGCAGTCGGTGCGCTAAACAATGGCGCAGGACGATAATAATTCAGAGTATTTAAAGTACCCGGCGCGAATGCTGCGTGAGCTTTTATTACGGAGAAATAAAAGAAGAATAATTTTTCGGGCGACGGCCGCCAGCGCCAGCGTCGCCTGAGCTTCATAACAAAAGGTGTATCGGCCGTGTACACGCTGCGTACTGCGTACAAAGATAATGTTAAGAGCTACATTTATGCAATCTATAAACTTCAAGGATGGCTTACGTCGTGGATAACAAAAAAGTAATTAATATTTTTTTAAAAACAACATTTTTATTATATGATCCTGTTTGGGATTTTAACAGATAGAGGAGCATTGTTTAACATGTATTTACAATTTACATGATAAAGCGTCGAAACTCTAGGAGAGGAGAGTTGGAGAGAGAGGGGAGTGCTGTAAAACAATCTTTGCAATGGTAATACCTCTCGGGTATCATACTCCAGAGCTCTCTTCAGCAGTTTGTATCGCTTTGAAATCCTAATGTACAGACAAGTATATACGTGCCAATCGTCGAAAATCTATAAACACGGGTGTCGATGAAACTCGTAACAACTTTGACAACTTTTTATTCGTACACTGTAATCAGCGCCGTACGATTGGAGTTGTTATTTTAAGTATTAATACAATTTTCAATGACCGACGTTTTCAATGTTGCAGAGGAACATAAGCACGTTGGCGATAACGTAACGACATTTAACTAAATTATCCCATTTAGTCGATCTAAATACTTTGCAATAATTCAATTTATTACGTCAACAAACATAATAATAAGAATTTTAACACAATGCCCAAAAGGTTATATTATAATTTATTATATAATTTAATTATCAATATTGTTTTATTTCTAAGTAACCAAATTACTGATCCGCACACTTAATTTGGTTGCGTTTCGTTTATGTGAATGATCGTATAAACCTTGCGATATTGTAGTGTCTATCTACAGCATGTGTTAAAATTATTAAACGTAATATAATTTATCTGTATATTCAAAGTAATTTAATGAATATTGGTGGAAGAGCTACTAACGCGATACCCAATATGAGCATTAAAATAATTTCTCGATATCTTCGCCACCTGTACATAAGATTATGGTTCACAATCTCTCTGAATAATTATTGAAATAGAGACTATTCCATAGCACACTATATGTATGTAAATTCATATCGCAATTCATGTTTATAAAACACAGTATTTGGTTCAAAAGTACAGTAAGTTTGACTTGTGTGAATTGCTGCGACCTTCAACTAGTTGCCACAACTCCGCTAAATGTTTCGTTACGTACAAATTAATTTTGATTAACTCTGACGCAACGAACCTTGAGGACCAAGTTTGGGACAACTATTCATGAAACGTACAACTTTCACAATAACTGTTTCCAAGGGAACACTATTTGATACACAACAATGTTCCTTCGACAATATGTATGACTATTCATTACATTAGATTTAATGTTTAAGTGTCTGGTACAGATATTTATATTCCGTAGTAAGTTAGTACAAGGTGTGTGAGGTGCCACAATTACTGCAGTCCCCTATGTCAGTCGGCTACACAGGCAATAAACCGGAAGGGCAAAGTTACGTACGCTCGTAAAATGGCACTGTGTTTAAACACACCTCGTAAACACTGGCATTTATTAAATTTACCTTGGCGCAACCCCCGCACACCCTTCACACCGCCCTGCACCCTCTGCATCTCCCGCGCAGCTCCTGTGGACTACGCACCACTGTTCATATGCTTAAATTCTTCTACGTAAAAATCTTACTGCGAAATTTAAATAAATGCGATAGTTTCGATTTATGTATGGATGAACGCATGTTTGCAGAAATACAGAACGACTCAACGAGCCTCGTCGAAATTTGGCACAGCTGTCAAACATAGTCTGGTAGAATACAGGCCTATAGTAAGTTTTTCTTTAATGCAGCGTGGACGTAGTAGCGAGCGATAAACAGTTGCTTATGACGCATAGTCGAAAAAGATTCTGGTATTATAATTATTACTGTTAGAATTTTGTTTGGAAAACGAATTATTTTTTATTTTTTCTTTTTCATTTAATTTTGCAGTAACGTACTTGGCAGCCTGTATTGCTACAGACCATAGTCTGTTTTTATTTGCATTTTCATCATAAGGTTCCTATATATTTTTTTTATATAAAATAATATTGAATAATAAACGTAAGCTACATTTCATATTTTTAACGGGTCTCAGTGACGGCAAATCATAAAATTCTTCTGTTCCATTATTTTCCTCGCTATAAAATTACGATCTAGGAATTTTGTCGTAACTTCCGTGCGCTGAGAGGATTACACTCAATGACGCACGAAATTTGATTTCTAATAATATGGATATCTAATAAAATATCTTGTCGTATCATAGATAAATTACTCAAAATAATTGCTTAAAGTGTTTTCCTTGCTAAATCAACTACAAATCAGATAGCTGTAAGATAGAACATTTATTTTTCTTAGTTATATAATATCAATATCTCATCGCAAAATTTAATAGCCACTTCAAATTACTGAATATATAAAATATATGCATAAAACGTATTGAATAATACGATAAATATAAATAAATAGGAAGAAAGAGTAGTGTAGTCAACAACAGCATTTCCATTGCGAAGTACAGACGTGGACTGCAGACGGGTCGACGCCGACACCGAGGCTGACGCCGGCGCTGCAGAATTCTCTTTGAAATGCTAATGGCCGCTTCTGGGCGATGTCGCGATCTTTAACACAATTTGTCACACGATTCTCTGTAAAATTTTCTCAAAAACCTAACATTTTGTTCTTTAGTTATTTAATGTATTTGATACGATATTTTTTTTTAAAGTTTCGAATAATAATTTTAAAGTAACTATAAACGGAAAGATCTTTATTAAGTCGGTAAAAAAATGACAGAAAGTAAAAAGAAAGTAATAAACAAATAAGGCCGAAGTCTGATGGAGTAAGCATACCGGCCAAGCCACCCCGGGTTACCGCAACATATTGCTATTTTGTAATTGATCTAAAAATCACTGTATTTCCTCCTACATCACATTAATACAACTATAGTATGAATGGTGATAATACTGAGTTACTGAAATCTGGACATTATTTGGAAAACATATTAGATCTAGTAATGTTAAACTAAACAGTAGTTTGGCCTTTTTTATATGATAAGGTGGCATACAAGCAAGCGGTCACTTAAAATCGCTGAAATAGCGAAGAGACCGCTGCCAATAAAAAATCGCAATTGAAGATTCGTTGTCTACCTTTTGTCGACGTAGGAAGAGACGCATTTTAAGAGAATGTTCCCTCTTCCGAAGCTCGCGACTCTCCGTCAACTCCACTTGCCCATCGCACCCTTTCCTTATAAGAAAAGGGAAGAGGAAGATGACTAATATTTGTCCTCCGGAAAACATACTTGTCAGACGAAATGCGGAATAGCTTCCACTTGAAGCCTGTCTCCTGTGTGGTCGTGGTATTACACCAGGCGAGCCGATTTGTGCAGTAGATGTTAGTGTTGCTGGCGTCTACCACTGTAAAATTGTCTACTATTTGTGAGAATATTATAAACATATGGAGCGGTTTCCACCGCCAGGTGTCGATCTCATCAACGATAAGTGATTGTACGAGTATATTGATTATACAAATCCCGACTGTGTGTACTGTGCTCATTAAGAATGTCTAGTAGTAACTAGTCTAAACATTTTCCCCTACCTCGAACAACCCTACGACCCGTGCTCCTAACCCTGTATATTGTGCTATAAACTGGCCCGGAAAGTTCCAGTTCTGTACACGGACATTAAATGGCGCTGTTTAAACGTTTCTCGTAAAGACGAGCACTTATTAAATTTACCCGACGGCGTCTTTTTATAGCTCAACACTGACAGATATTAGCGGAATGCTTAATAAAATATCGTTTTTATGAACGAATGTATTTAATGGATGTGTTTCATGAATTTTAAATCAAGTTATAAGCATAGTTAGATTAATTTAAAAATAATATCAATATATCATGTAATCTATTCCTGGAGTGTTGTCGAAGCGGCAGCACTCGGTGAAGCAAAAGTCAGTGCGGCAGTCAGCACGTCAGGAGTGACGACCTACACTTTACACTTTACACAAATTACTTTGTTACTACCAACTAGCTATCTGACAAGTTTACTCCTTAAGATATATATGTATCTTATTTCAATTCGTAAACTCGACTCGGAGGAACTAGACCAAGTTCTCGTTCTGTTGTGGACTAATTCAAGCGAGCGCAGTGTTCACGTATCAATGATATGTACTCCTGGCCCCAGCCGGCGCCGGAAGTCACCGGCGAGCGTCGCAACTTTATGAATGTCGCCGCTCGGGCCGAGGCAGCGCCGCGGTCGTGAGAGCGCGTTTAATTTCCGTTCAGGACGCGCTGCTCAATGACGGACTTTACAGAGCTGGGTGAACTCTGCGCTGCGCTGAATTGTTGATTGTCCAATACTATCACCGGGTAGAATTTGTTATTAACATTAAAACTAAGAACACATTGTTGGTATTCAATAGGCTTCTATTTTCAACTGAGCTCGGTATTATGATATGTAAGTCTAGACTAGACAACTTGGTGCGTCGGTTTGTTTACACGCAGTTAAACCTACGCAAAAATAATACAGTTGCGCTCATCGTCTGCTTATGAAGATTAAAAACTTTAACTAAAAATTACAATTGCGTAACACAATGGAACCCTACCAGAATTATTTTAATTTAAGCGCACTCATGTGGGGGGTAGGCAGAAAAAATTAATCAGTGCGCAGGTAGCGCGGTCGCTATTGTTTCTGCAATCCGCCCGCCCCCGCCGAATCCTCCTGCCCCGCGCGCCGCACAGCCGGGTAATAACGCGCGCTTTATGAAAAATGCAATTTGATGCGTAGCTCTCGCATCGCGACTGCGTCGAGTGCGGTGCCTTGTACCAGCGCTGTTGTATTTAAATGCATTGTATAGTCAAAGCAACCTTTCAACCACCGAGACAGCCAATTGGGCAGCGATTAAAGCTGTGACACCAAAACTTTAAGAGATTTAATGAAAACATTTCTCATGCTCACGTGTCACGCTTTTTGTTATCTTTGAACATAAGTTTTTAAATTTAATTTATTTCAACCGCATATTTTAAATTTCACCTATTTGAACCTAGTACTGAAAAGACCGAAAAGCGTTATAAAAATTCGTAAACGCATTACACAAAGGTTCCCGCATATCTTACATTTTGTAGGAGATCAGCGGGGAGATAATACGTAAGTTGAGGGCCACACAATGGCACAATACAACGAGCGATGAAAATAACTTGAATTCCGAGAGTTTTACTTTCGATGGCCCCTATCCCAACCTGGATTAAAATAAATATACATTCAAGCATTTACCTGGCCAAAGAACTCGTCACCATAATTTATACTGTGTAGTTTAATTTATATAAAAATCACATTATACGTATCAAAACGTATCCTCGGACAGACTCCACACATGAGTTATGGGCGCGGTCCACAGTCGACGTAATTTCCGTAGAGGACAGATAGTTGTGCGCCCCATACAGAGTCAACTTTGCTCCGGAGAATGGTCAATAATACTGGCTTTAACAAACTTTTGTTGAATACAGTTAGTTGACTCCGTGACTATGAAAATAGGATTCGGAAAAAACTTTCTTTGCATTATGAAATACATGACATAACATAATCTTAATCTTAATAATGTTTTAAATGAGAAAGTTTAGATAGATGGGTGGATGGATATTTGTTAGAGTTTGTAGCCTAAACTGCTAAACGGATCTCGATAAAAATTGGTATAGATGTAGAGGATAGTCTGGAAGAAAACACAGTCTACCTTTGAACCCGAAAATAGTTACGGTTCCTGAGGGATACATTAATTTTGGTTTTTCATGTTTACTCGACAATGCCGCAACGACTCTACGTTTCTTATAGAAATTTGGCAAAGATGTAGAACATATTCTGGAAGAACACATAGCCTACTAGGTAAGTTTTCCCGCGCGGACGGAATCGCGGGCGACAGCTATTATAATAATAAAAATATAAATCTCTTCTTATGGTTTCATTTTACGGTTCTAAAATATTAATGAAATAAATTTAAAGTAACACCTCAAGGCCTTTAATGGCAATTAAGATGCGAAATTGCGAGGCGAAGGCCGCCGCTGTCGAATCCCATCCGCGAGATGCCAACTTTTAATTAAGTTAACCAACTAGTATGAAACTAATGAATTTAGTTCAGGTTTAAAGCGGTGCGAATTCATAAGTCTCTCGTAACTTTCATCGTTCTCAGCGGCTTCAAATCTTAACACTTTCTTATAACTAACGGCTAGAAGTCCCGAGGGAAGAGCACTTAGCAAAACTAGCTTTAGTTGCTTCCGTATCTTTACTGTTAAAAATTATCGTTGCACAAATTTTCATTAAATGTTCGATTTGGGTTTTTAAAAAGTACTTTCCAGAAAAAATTTTAAACGTTTCACGGCCGAAAACGTATGGAAAATGTAACCCTTTTTATAATATTAGATATACATTTTAAGAGTATGTTATTCCTTCCCTACTTCTCTATTTTTCCAGTATATACGATAATAATTTATATGTTTAAATGATAATACGTCATTTAACGAAGCTACATGTTATGTTATATTTTTGTAGCAGCGTTGTAAAGTAACTTAGGTGTCCTTCTAATAACCGGAAACTGCCCTCTTCGGTGAGAAGGGACGCTTAATTTCCGTCATCGAAGCGTCGCAGCGTCGGCTCTGAATAGCCAAAGGCAGCTTTCTACAGCGCCCATCTCTTATAAAGTTCCGCAAAATATTCTCGCCAACATGAAATAAAAATTACCTATACAATAATCAGAGATATCTTATAATGGACTGTAAATAATTTTTGTTACTTCATTATTGTTCCAAAATATAAAAATTAGTAAAGTAGTCTTATTTCCTACCTAATAATAATAATGCGAAAAGATGTAAGCAGGGATGGATGTTTGATAGAAGGCATCTTACAAACGGCACCTCACGAAAAATGACACAGATATGGAATAAACACATAGTATACTCACTGTGTTTTTTTTTAAATCTCGAGTGAACAGTGTCGCAAGAAAAATTAGTCAAGTTAATAAAATGTAATTTTATTATTTTAAGCATTGATTTTTACTACATTGTAAATCTAATTTACTAAATACCTTGTAAAATACGGCTAATAAATCTTACTAAACATTTTACATAAATGATAAAGTTAAGATGGATGGATGTTTGTTTCAAGGAATCTCCAGAACGGCTTAACGGATCTCAATAAAATTAGACACAGATAACATTGTCTGGAAGGGCACTGTAGCGGACTGTATTTACATAAAAACGCACTTCTTGATAGGTGATAGTTACGCCTTTATTGCTCGCATATAACTAGACGATTTTTGCTAATATTAATCAATATTTACTACTTCAGCGTGGCTCTGGCAAACGCTCTCTTGTACCATAATATTCTGTGACAGGTACATTTTAAACGATGAACCGTCTTTCTTCGTAGGCCGACAAAGGATCTACATAGGATCCCGCCCTGTGGCGCTCGCTATGGCGCCGCAGAATAAACGGCGCCGAAACAATGCGGGTCAGCAAACTGTTACACGTGGCGCAAGGCGAATCCAAGGACGGCACGAGTAACTGCCAACAGCAACTACGCCGCCAACAGACATATGGGCTTTATACTAAGTTTTTTTAATACCGCGCGGACGGAGTCGCATGCGACATATAGTTTGAGTACAAAGCGAGGTATTTGTAAACTACAATGAATGTTGAGAATGTGTAACATGATCGTACGCGCCCCACAGCGCGCGCCCCCGGCACACACTGCCGGAATTCTGGAGCGGACGATACCTATTTTACAAATTCCAGCACTGCTGCTCTTACACAACGTATGTAGGTACAAGAAATAATGGAGTCATTTTAAATATACAAATATGTAAATATATAGGTTCAATACGACTTAAATATTACATTCAAATACAATTTCATAGTTTAATATAAGTATTTGCTAACATTATCAGCGATGAGAGTCCATTATCTCGGGGACTTTGAGCCGGCAGCCGGCAGCCGGCAGCCGGTAGTCGGCAGCCGGTAGTCGGCAGCCGCGGCGGCTGTGGGAGGAAGTTAGTTTGAAGTCCGCTGAATGTATAATGCGAATCGATAGCCGCAACTGACGAAGTGCACTCAGTGCTTAAGTGCAAAGTTTCAACACCTTAGTACTTAAAACTTAACTTAAAATGCATTCTACTTAAATGCATAAACTGTTACATTCAACATGTTTCAGAGTTTAGCGTCACTTCTTGTTTTTACTTGAGTTCCACTTTTAGCTCAAAATATCTCCATACATTAAGATTAATGTTATTTTGGAATTGATAAATTGGTAGTACTGTAATGGTGTCAAAAGACAAGTTATTATGGTGTATTTAATAAACTTAGAAACTTATAAAGCCGTGAGCAAAAATAGAGGGTCGGTTAAGAAAGTTTGAATATCTCGGAAGTTAAAGACGCTAACTGAAATAAATTGTGCATGATATACAATTAAATATCCTTAAAATAAAATAAAATAGTCGTATTAATTTTCTTAAAAACATAAACTTAAACGAAAAAGGATATCTTACTTAAACTTGGATAATACAGTATTTTTCATCAAATTTTATTTTTATTAGGTTTAAGTACTTAATGTTGTGTCTTATTAAGTAATTAAATCTAAATAATAATAAAATTCAATTAAAAGTACTGAATTATCCAAGTTTACGTAAGATACCCTTTTTCGTCTTATTTATGTTATTTAATGAAAGAAAAATTAATTAATATATTATATTTAAATTTCTTAACTTTTGTTTTAATAACTCAGTATACCCTAAATATTTTGCAGGTAAAACGCTTTGTAACTTAATTATTTTATGGGAAGCGAGCGCTGGCTGAGGCACAGGGGCCAGGGCTCATCGCGTTACGTGGGACGCGTTCGTCCGATAAATTGGTTGGATCATCCGATTTGCTGAGCTCATCGACTTCGATACTTAAATATGTGTACTTTACACGTGACGATTCCTTTTTTGTATAAAAGTTACGGCAAAAGCCAATCTCGTGTATAATATTACATTGTAAGAATTAAATTATTTAAACTTTCGTGAGAGATAATTATAATCTAAAATATAAAACGGCTAAACACTGAGGTATTTGTCCGGTGACGGCACCGACTAGTTTCGAGCCCATCGGGGGCCCATCATCGGTGTGAGTGGGAATGGGATTGATTCACGGACACGGCCCGTCTCTCACTCAGAGAGACTCTCTCGGTGAAAGATGAGCCGCTAAACTAGTCGGTGCCGACACCGGATAGTTACGTGAGTGTTTGGCCGTTTTATATGTATATTAGTTTGTAAGTATTAGCATAAGATGAATAAAATATTAACAATATCATCGCTGCGTCGTGTTAGTTGGCCCTACTCTAGCAGTACTATAACCCACCGCTGTGAGCTTTGTCTTCTCTTTCATCATCATCATCATCATCAGCTCACTAAACGTCCCCACCGAGGGGCTCGGAGCCTACCCTAAGTTAGGGTTAACTAGGCCTTAGTCAACCACGCTGGCCCAGTGCGTGTTGGTTGAATTCACACACAACTTTGAATTTCTTCCCCGATATGTGCAGGTTGCATCACGATGTTTTCCTTCACCGTAAGAACGTCAGGTAAATGCTATTCAAAAATCGAAAAACACATTGTTACATGGCGGGATTCGAACCTGGACCTGCAGATTGCAACTCAAGTGCTTAGCCCCTGAGCCCCGACGCTCTACGACGTCTTCTCTTTACCAACTTTTAATTAACGCAGTCATCTATAAAAAAAACTAAAAAATCACCGTAAGATGGAAAGTTAGACAACTTTGCGACCGGTATTCTCTACAGATAAGCCAATGTGAAACCTTGTGAAAATGTTGTTTGTACCAGTTAATACTTAAAGTTGACTTCAACCTTTGATGAAAGATGGAATTAGACATTGTATATCGAGTTTTAGGCTAAGCACAACCTGCGCTCAAGCCCGGCAAAGTTGTAAATGCCTCTTCAAGCTACATGGTTTGCTTGCTTGCTTGCTATTTTCAAAATTTAATCAGTAAAAAAAAAAGATGGAATCAGGTTTGACATTTTAACATTACAAAAATGTTTAAACGTTCGTGAGACATTACTACAAATTAATTTTAATACGGCTATAACTTTCGTTCAATATTCTGGTGACGGTACCGACTAGTTTCGGACCCTTCGGGGGTCCATCCTCAGCGCGAGTGTTTATTGCGTTTTCTTTGCGGTCGCGTCTCGTCGAGAGCGAATTAAAATTAACTTTAGCCATATCAAAATGAATTAAAAAAAACATATAAATTAAAAATAATATTTAAAAATACGTTTGTCTTTAAGTAATGTATGCTATTTATAAAGTCGTGCTGTGTTAATTACATCAGTCCTTAGCAAAGATATAGCAATAATAGTGCGTAACTTAAATGCCGAGCGTAGGTACAGTTTATTATTACCGCCCGCGACCCGGCCTCCCCCGCTTTCGCCAAGGCAAGTAATAATGCACGCAGTTTATGAAAAATGTATGTAAGTTTGTTCGTACTCTAGAATGCAGGGCTCAGAGGCAGCAATGCTGTGTACAACTCTCGCCGCTCCACTGCACCGCGACAAATAAGGTAAGCTATCTTGTCACTATTTATTTTTAACTTCCATTAAATTTTTACTGGTATTTATTGAAATTCTACGTTAATTGATATCATGGTGAGTTTTATGTCACTGGCAATAGCAGAAACAATGAATAACTATCTTGCAGACGTGACACGCGATTCATTACAGTGAAGGTTGTGCTGGTATTTTCTTTTTGTGTCCATTAATACAGTATAATAGCGTTAGTTATAACTCTCCGTTATTAGCTGCTAATTACTAAGTTTATTTATATTTTACAAAGAATACAAACTTTTGCACATTTAGTTTATCATTATAGTTTACTAGAAGCGCCAATAGCATAGCAGGGTACAGGCTTCCGATCACATGGCCGAGAGTTTGAATCCCGCCATTACACTGCTGTCATATCCTAGCACAAGCCTCGAGGTTAGGTGTATGTATTACAAAAAACATTAGTAAATTAACAATAATCTGCTAATAATTTTATTTATAATAAAAAAAAATTACCACTTCATTTTACATTGACGCGATAAGTATAGTAAGTAAATGAAACACTTAACATAGTGATAAAGTATGTGTCAAAATATATCATTATAGTCTGTGCTAATTACATGTAGCGCCTTCTATGGTATCTGTGTCAACTTACTTCACTCTCTCTGCTCCGTGACTGGACTGACATGTGTTATCAAATTGTCAAAATCTCGTTTTATCGTTATAAAGCGATACTCTGCACAAATTTATATTTTATTATAACACATGGAAAGCTATATTTAGATTTTTATCATTTAAACGAAAACTTGGGCGATTGATAAAAGCAAACATAGAGTACTATCTTCAAAGTGTAAAGTTTGTAGAAATCAAAATAAAAGTTAAAATGGGAACAAGTAGACTATAGTTTGAAGAGCACTTATTTCAATAACTGGAGTCTAGTGGCGTGCAGTATAGCTTTAATTGCAAATTAGCGGAAGCAGTGGTGCAGCGGGCGACGTGCGGCGGCCATTGTGTCGTGTTGTGTGCGGCGACGGGCGATGGCGACGTTTTGCTGTGGAGCGCGGGAGCCTACGAGAGTGCAGTGTGTGCCCGCTTGAAAGCCTCCTCCCAACCAGAGATGTTCCAATCCATAGTTTTTATCATTTAATATCGATATTTTTTTTTAAGTTAATAATTAAACACGAATGAAATAGTTCCATCTTTTCGCTTGTTTACTCAATTTGTCCAATTGGTACAGTGGTGGTTGGTACGGCTCCGATGGTACGGCTTCAATTAAACCTCTTCATAACCATCATATAAGGTGAAACTGATGTCCATAAACCTAAAATTTATTATTTTATGAAAATAAGTCATTAAATATAGAAATAGTTAGATTTTATTGTTATTACATTACATTAAATGGAGTATTATTTAAATGAAACACACTACAAATTAAGTAAAATAAAAAAATAAAAATAAACCTAGTTTGGCATAGGAAGAGTGTCCCTCACTAGGGCACTAAGCTGCTGCGGCGGCGCTCGTATTGTTGCCTTTTGAGGGCCGCACTTTAGGGACTTTTGTCCTCATACCAGTGCACACATCTATTGCCATTATATAAAACATGTGGCGTGCATAAACTGACTCACTGTTTTAAGAACTATTAACGAAACTTAAACTGAATTTAATTACACATGACGTGTAGAAGTCGCAATGCCGTTCAAAATCACTGTACTTGATTTATAGAAATTACAAAATGTGTATCAACTATAAACCATAGTAAAATTTATTATCAGTTTTTATTTGACTGATGGGAATGCAAACTTTGCAGGTCCTGATGTTTAAAAGTCAAAATATTAATAGCATGATAAAATAAACCAACCGGTTAAGCAAACTGCGCGTAAATCATTCGATTTATAAGTGGTGGGATAAACTGCGCTCAGGGCGGCTGCGTCACGCACAATGCAATTAGGATGGGCGACCAGACCGCGGGCGATTCCATGCCTCCTCACTTCATTAGTGCACTCATTACGATATGAGTAAGCCACATGTATGATGGCCCGAGGGCCTCGGACATACAGCATCGTCACGCCTAGACAGGGGTACAGCCCCATACACACCACGTCTTTATTTGTATGAGTATGTCCAATTTGCGTATTACTTGAGATTCAAACGAAACGTCTGTCGTTTATATAATTATGAGTAGGTTCATTAAGTAAATGCATATAAATATCATAAAACATTTTAATAATGATAGCAGTTTAAAATGTATATTAACAAATCTGTGTTGCCAGAGCTCGGTCGCCGGACAGTTGGAGACGACAGATTAGCAATTCAGATGCGCGCATTATCTGCTCTCCCCCGCCCCCACCCCCACCCCGCCGACTGCAGCGCTATCTCACGTCGACTTATCGAAATTAACTGAACCTCGAATACCAAGTAATTCATTTTATGTAACCTTTGAGTTGCTAAGAACCGAAGGATTTAGAATTTGCTTGCTGCGGAGTATAATCGTCGTCATTTTGAGAAAAAAAACTTTAGACATGTCTTTAACTGGCATATTTGTATAAATAACTAACAGCATCACTCCGTACTAATGATGCATAGGAAGCCATGGCGACGCGCGCCTGCGGCACTGCCTCGTGATTATGTTACGTGTTAGATAATTTACTTTCCTGTTACATGACTTTTCATACAAGGGCGCACATATGTAAGGTAGCATACCACGCTGGTAACAACCGCCCCGCGGCCGCCCGCTAATTCCCGGCTTACATACTCAGTGTACAGTTAATTTACTTTTGCCGCAGGAGATGAAAACATCGTCAGGAAAGTTGATATGTAACCGTACTGACTTAGCGAGCCGTGTAAAGTATGGAGGGGAAGAGAGTTTACGAGATTATCGATTCACATTTTTCCTTCTGAAACCAGATGGTAACACACTTCTTGCTGCGAGTTGTCAAGATTCAGCGCAATTTACGAATGTACCTATTAAACTGTAGACAACAACCTAACTTACATTCTCGACTCTCTGTAAAATTGCGTCCACTATTACGTTTAAACTGGGCAGTAAGTTGGTCGCAACTCAAGTTGTGAGCGAAGTGGAGCGAAGCGGCGGCTGCTGCTTTATCCACAAATCGGCTACAACAGTCGATTGCCTCAGAGATAATCCTTTGAAACATTTCTCGAGAGCGCTCAACCGAGCTTGGCGCTCTGCATGTAGCCGTGCCCCGCAGACAAGATACCTGCTACATTGCTGACTATTTAAGAAAAAAAAAACGAATTTCAATGATGACGTTACACAGATAATGTATTTTTTAAATTATAGAAAAATGACAATTGTTAAACAACTTCTTAACACAATTTTATAAAAATGTATTGTTGTATAACTATTTTTACAAATGTAAAAAATAAAACATATACATGTTTTAAAGTAAACACTGTGAACAATAAAATGGAGGGTAAATTTCAAGCTCAGGCGATTTGGTTGGCTTGCCTTGGTTGGTTGGCCAGAAGCGGGCAACACCAGGCGTGCGGGTATAGCAGACATGTCGCCGCATGTTGTCGGGGACCGGCACTGCTGCTTGCCCGTTCGGCCGGTCCCCCTCCCAAATCTTACGAACCATTAGATTTGCTGGTGTGTAGTAGTTACTTATGATTTTTTTAACTGCTTTGACGTTTAATTGTAGCAAAATTCAAATCGCATCTTAGTTAGCGAGAAGGAATCAAAAACGTGAGGGATTTTCTTCACTTACTTTTAGTGAAGTGTTGAACGTTAATTTAAAAGAAATCCTGGAGCGTGTGACCCGCTGACTAAGTCTTGATTACAGCCCGTCTGGCCGGCGAGGGCGCTGCCAGCGTCGTGTCACGGCACCGAGCTGCGAGATTGGTTATGTAACGAACATAAGTCTGTGCCGACACCTCATGTACCTTAAGTTTAATAATATAAGGTAAGGCTAGAAATTTTGTTTGAACTATATTTTGAATAATAACTTTGCTTTGGCAAAGGGCGTCCATGGGCGTCGATGATCACCTCGGTGTTCACGGTGCTCGTTTGCCCGCTTCTTTTATAAACAAAAAAAAGTTACTTTAAATATAAGGTCCATTCATTGATATGTATTTTATATTTAATATATTTTCTAAATAATTATACCAAAACATATGATAAGCTGCAGAGAAAGGAATTTCCTCACAAAGAGCAATATCTCTAAGATAACATTAGCCAACTGGTTTAAATGTTTTTCTTTCTTTCTTCCCTGTTTAACGTTCTTTACCTAATAGAGTAACCGGGACAATGTCTTGTCCGACAAATGTCAGTCATACCAGCCTTTATGGCATGCCTTCAGTAATTGTACCTTAGGACTTGGTCATGGACCAATATGTTCACTCTATAATAGGAATGCAAACAAGGCTGCAGTACACGGGATTCATGTCGTTGGTTACTCATTCGAATGCTTTCACCGTGGCAACCAGATTATGTGCAACTGTCCGAGAGTAGATTGTGTTACTACTTATCGGTACTTAGGCTTGATAATAGATAGCTGATTTAACTGGCACCCGCATATATATACTGCATTCAATAGATCAATGTTACATTTATGGTATACTATGCGTTAGAGGATTCTGTCATTAGTTATGACTTGAGTTCATACGGGTTAACATTTAAAACTTACACTGATCAAATTAAAAAATTACAGATACGTTTATTGAAATTAATTCTGGAAAAAAAATTAAAGAGAAATATAAAAAACATGCGGACGAATTAAGTACCTTCTTTTGGCAAGTCGGTCAAAAATGATTATTATAAACTTTTTAAAAAGTGACAGATAGTACATATCTATAGATAAAAAACGCAGTATCTAATTATATTATAATACAATCATATCAAGATGAGATAACTGCAGATGTAGTTGGTAACAATATATAACACTAGGGCTGTCAGAGCTAAGAATTATTATGGAGAACGCACTTAAATTGTTTTAGTTCCTAAGTGTATTAACAAATTCTTAAAACCATTAAGTAACACGAAAGCGATTAGTAGGGCCTCCTTAAAGATGAAACTAAGAAATAGACAAAATATAGATAAACTTTCATAGATCTCTTGTCAATAGTTAAGGTATTTAAGTTAACGTTTTTTGTTGTATTTAAAAACAAAGACAAAAACTGCAGTTTCTCCTAAAAAGCTGCTGAAGAATAGCCAAGTCACGGATGATAATTATGTGCGATGGAACATAACATGTAGCTTTTAATTTGAAAATATTACATTTTTTTTAATATAATACAATCTGGCAAACGAGCAAGCGGCCACAAACGAGCAATCGCTAAATAGCGAAGTGACCTCTACCTATAGACATCCGCAATTGCAGATGCCTACCTTTAGTCAACGGAGGAGATGAACTGAAAGAGAATATATCCTCTGCCTATGCATCCCCTCCTCTGTTAAATCCATTTCCCCTTCCCATCTTTATCTTAGAAGAAAAGGATGGGAAGGGGAAGATGACTAGTAATAGGCCTCCGGAACGCACAATCATCGGACGAAACGCGGAATTGCTCCCACTTCACACCTGCCTTCTGTGTGGTCGTGGTATTGCACCGGACGAGCCGGCTCATTCATGGGAAGATGTTAAAGCTGGCTCTACCACTGTTATTGGATTCCAATAGCTATTCTACAATAGTAATGTATTTTATTATCTGTGATATACATCAAAATTATTTAAAGAGCTAATTCAAGGGTGTTTGAATACATTAATCAAGACACGGATAAATGTAAAGTGGGCGTCGTAAAATAATTCTTATTTCAAATTTCCTTCGCTGTTGAAAATCTAAAATTAGAAGCCGGTCAAGTGGCTCAGCAGACGTAGCAGACTAGTCGTGTGTCGCTCACTGCCTACAATTTAGTTCAGTGGAACCACACACTTACAAATGTTGTATTCAATTTAATACAATAAGCAAAAATTCTACGATTTGTCCCAAGAACCTATTTCAATATAACTCTACTAATCTTAGTCAGCTTTTTTATTGCTCTCAAGCGTATCTTTTAAATCATCCTCCCCCCCTCCCTCTACCTTGGCTAAGATAAAAACGTCACATAACGTAGCACATAATTAATGAAATTTTCTTTTCTGCAACCTTCGTTCACATGTGCGTTATAATTAAAAATCTTTTTATTTGAGTTTCAGCAAACACCGAAATTTTCAAATGAAAACGAATAGAAAGGTAGTCTCATAATGAGTGTGTGAGTCGCGCTCGCTAACGAACTCTCGATGGCTGAATGGCGTCCCTGCAGCCCTCGGGCTCATCCCCCCGCCCGCCCCGCCCCGCCCCGCACGGTGACGTGTCAAGTAATTAGCCCGGCCGCTGCACTCGGCACGACAGCATCACCTACGGCTTTCGTAGCTTTTAAAATCAAATTTACGAATACATGGCAAAAACGGCTTTATAAAAAACAGTTTTTTTGGTTTTCATATTTACTATTTCTGGTTTATAAAAATGCAGTTATATAAAAGAAAAAAGAAACTAATTTTTCATGTCTGATAATATTTATTTATTTATATTACAAAACATCAATTTAAAATATCCGTTCAATTCGTTTTTCGAAAGTGTGTCCTAGTTTATGCACTTACAAAGGTGCAACGAAAATGTAGGTAAGATAGCGAGAATTTTCAGCGATTCTTCATACACTTGAGCGAACCTTAGTAACAGTTGCGGTACTGTAGAGCGAGAAAGCGCGGGAACTGAGTTTCAATACCACACGATGAAACACCGTAACTGATTGATTGACTAAATTAAAAACCTAAAGTATTTTTAATAAAGAATAGAAATTAATCCTTTCTTCAATTAAAATAACAATATAGAACTGTTGTACCGCTACGACGAAGGTTCCTTCAAGAAGCGAGCATATCACCATCTCAAAGGCCGGCAACGCATCTGCAGTTCCCCTAGTATTGCGGATGTCCATGGGCGTCGATAATCAACAATTTTTTTTATAGTTTCCGTTATATCGTAATGCGCAAAATAACTTTAACAAAGAAAACACTATAAGATATTTGCAACATGCCTATTCTCGGTTCGAAAAATTGTAAATTGTAGGGCTATTAAGAACAATGCTTTTGGCGGGCTCACGGCGGCGCACAAGTTGCGCACATTGTCACTGCGCTCACTGCCCGTTACTATCGGTTACTGCTGGTTTCTGCCAGCTACTGCAGGTTCCTGCTAACTTCAGATTGCTACCGAGTATTTCTAATGCTAACGAGAATAGACTAAATCATTTGACCGGCTTTGAATCTAAGCTCTCCACATACGCCTGTAAAGTTTAAATTATTTTTATAATTTTAATAGAAATGTATAATAGATAAAAAAGAATAATGTTAATGCGTTAAATATAATAAGCTATTAGGCCGCTAGCGATATGTACGACTTTAATTAAAACAGAAAACCGTAGGAAAGTAAAAGCTATAATATCGTCAGCGAGCGCCGGCGAAATAATGAACGCCGCACTTTATTGACAAATATTAAGACAAACGCTTTTAATAAAGCTCGCCGTGTAATTTACAACAACGGCTGCCTCAATTAAAACATCATTAAATTCATATTTTCTGTTCTCCTCGTGAACTTAGATTTAAATTTTCTCATTTGCTTTTATCGGATTTATTATCCCTCGTGAGCAAAAATAAAGGGTCGGCCAAAAAAGTTTGAATATCTCGGAAGATAAAGACACTAGGTAACTGAAATAAATTGTGCATGAAGACAATTAAATATCCTTAAAATAATATAAAATGATATTATTAATTTATTTATATTTCATCAAAAAACATAAACTTAAACGAAAAAGGATATCTTACGTAAACTTGGATAATACTGTATTATTCATTAAATTTTATTTTATTTAGATTTTAGTACTTAGTGTCGTATCTTACCAAATAACTATAACGAAATAATAATGAAATTTAATGAATAATCCTGTATTACCAAGTTTACGTCAGATATCATTTTTCGTTTAAGTTTATGTTTTTTAATGAATTATAAATAAATTATTAATATAATTTTATATTATTTTAAGGATATTTAATTGTCTATCATGTACAATTTATTTTAGTTAGTCTTTATCTTCCGAGATTTTCATACTTTCTTAACTTTCTTTGTTAACCGACCCTTTATTTTTGCTCACGGCGGTATATTTATACGAATCGCTTACACAGATCAAAACTATAATAAATTGCTAGTCTTTTCTGACTCTTGGACTAACCGACTATCAGGCAGTCGAATAGCCCGACATTTTAATTGAAAAAATATTAGCAAGTTTTGGTTAACATACTATTATTTCTGGTAACCATTCCAACTAAGCTCTAAGTTTGTGCTAGGATATGGTTTATAACAAAAGTCAAATTGTGAGATTCGAACTCTCGACCTCGTTAAACTGTATTCTTATTCAACGTTTACTCTCCTTTACATCGTAAATTACCTAAACTGTAGTTTAACTTGATTATACATTTATTTTAACATTAATGTAAAGGTATGATAAAAAAGTTATTTAATTTTCCTTAATAAACATTTATAGTTAAATTATGCTGATGTAAATGAACAAGGCCAGCAATATACAGCCAGTTTCCTTCACATAATTACGTGTATAAATTAAAGCCAGCAGGGCGGGCGGTCGGTGGGGCGGTCGCTGGGGCGGCAGGCGGCCATCGGACACTGTTCTCTTATAAACTGACTGTTGCGATAGCTGGGAGCCGTTCCCGTGGCTACAGAGCGCGGTTATTAAAAGTAGTTACCAAACACTCTAACATCAAATATCACCACGTCGTTGATCACCTCGGTGTTCTTGCCGTTCGTTTGTTCCCTTCTTTAAAATACAGCTAAAGTTTTAAAACCAAATAATGCAAACCCGTATATACTTAATATTTTGTGAAAACTTGAGAAGTGACTTTTTGACGGCTTGAGAATTATATTTAAGCTATTAAATTTCCTGATATACCCCCTATATAAATATCGTGTTTCTTCTGATGCAGTCTACAGATTAACGAATCTTCAGCTGAGATGATGGTCATTGTCGGAAACGTCTGATAGCTTATCAGTGTACTTCTGACAATGATTTCTTATGTCATCCTAATGTCACATAAAACATTTATTTAATAAATGTTATTTGTCCCATACTTGCTCGAAGTGTAGACATAATTCATCTGTAGTTCATCCAGGTATACTATAGGAATGGGAACATTGTAGATATACCGTAGGTAGATAGAGGACTATCTGTATTATCTTTGTAATTTCATTTTGTTTCCTTAATAGTTTATTTGGAATTTAGGAGCTTATATGAGGGCCATAAATTGGATGTGTTCGACACCATTTGGTCGCGAGCCAACCCGCCCCGAGCGGACTCCATCGACGTCAGACAGATCTAGCTACATGCCATCCTTTGTGTACTCCATGTACTCCTGCTTACACATAAGCGTTTACTACATACTAATCGCCTCCAATAAGTTAGTTTCCATTCAAGAGAAACTTTACATAAATGGATGTGTTAAGATAAGTAGAGTTAAATTCAAATCAGTGCGGGACGCGACGCGACCGCGAAGAAAACGCAATAAGCACTCGACCTGAAGATGGACCCCGATGGGTTCGAAACTAGTCGGTGCCGACACCGGAATATTAAACGTGAGTTATAGCCGTATTATAATTAATTTGTAGTAATGTCTCACGAAAGTTTAAATAATTTAATAAGTAGAGTTCGTAATTTCGGAAGAGAAAGTTTACCTTTCAATAATCATTTCCAGAAGGGCTCTTACTTTTACTTCTTGAGTCTAATATTTACAGATACAATTAGGAAAATTTTCTTCATATTCTATAGTTCTTTTATTAAGGAAGGTGTAGGTTATTTATTATGTCAAACCCATCGAAATAATCTTCATTTGCCTCTACAAGTAACACCGTGTCGAGTAAAACAGTCACAATA
Organism: Papilio bianor; assembly: GCA_011763625.2. NCBI lineage: Eukaryota > Metazoa > Arthropoda > Insecta > Lepidoptera > Papilionidae > Papilio > Papilio bianor. Next base: position 96,579 of record JAAOEG020000012.1, on the reverse strand, counting down.
TTTCAAGATTAAAATGTGAAATTAGTAAAAATGCAAAATCTATACCCACGTTTATTTATATATCAATTAGGTAGAGTCTGCCGGCCGGGCTGGGGGGTGGGGGGGTGCTGGCGGCTGCATAAATTTAATGCATTCAATACGATTTGGTGGCGCGCCAGAGTTATTAAACCACGGACCTATCTGATCCGGATACGACCAGTAAAATGCATGCAACTGCTCTCTGAAGCCATCAGCATACACTGCTCTGCATTAAATAAAAAATAAAGTAGTAGTATTTCTCAATAGTGGTAGAGTCTGCTTTAACATCTTCGCACGAATGAGCCGGCTTGCCCGGTGTAATACCACGACCACACAGAAGACAGGCGTGAAGTGGAAGCAATTCCGCGTTTCGTCTGATGAGTGTGGTGAGTTCTGGAGGCCTCATGCTAGTCCTCTTCCCCTTTCCACCCTTTTCATTTGATGATAGGATGGGAAGAGGAAGTGGATTTCTCAGAGGAGGGGATGCATAGGAAGAAGATTGCGGATGTCTATGGGTAACGGTCACTTCGCTATTTCAGCGATTATAAGCGGCCGCTTGCTCGTTTGCCACCTTGTAATATATAAAAAAAAATACTTAAGATCAGAAGGAATCACTAATAGATATTTTATCGTTATAATGATAAAATTAGGATTATTAATATTTGTTATACACTCCTCGTGAAAACAGCCGCGAGATTCATTAATAAAATAATAATAATAATACTTGGACTCAGATTGAAAAAATATGAATGCTTAAAATTAGGTTTTTTGTATTGACATGAGAAATACGGAAACAATTTCGATGTAAGACTACCAGAGTGGTAGACAAACACTTGGTTTGGGTCTGAGTTAAGTTAGCAATGTATATTCAGAGATATTCGAGCGCCCACGTTGATACTGCGCGGGCTCCCGCTTGCGCGCTGTTTGTGCCGCCTCACGTTTATATTTAAAAACATGTCGCTTACGAAATCTAAATAAAACGTATGTCGAGGCGAGTGTTTGCTCCTCGCTCGCGTCTTGATTGATTCTCAAGAAGGAAAACAAATTTCATACAACAAAGTTATGTGAAGTAGCTCAAAGTACCTCCTTTACCTCCTTGCCGAGCTCGTTCTCAGCAGTTACTGCATACTCTGTTCGTTATTATTACATTATACTCCGCGACTGTTCAAATCTTGTCTGCATCTTTATAAATATTAGGATTCAAAAGTGTGCCTACACGAAAATCCACCGGACTTTTCTCCATAAAAGTTGTTATGTTGTCATGGGAGTAATGTTTTCTAAATAAATTTTTAATTTACTACTCGCTAAATCTTTTCGTACAGTCAAAAAACTTATGTCCCATGTAATGGTATCCAGATCTCGCCTCTGAACATGACAAACGAGTTTAATGCACTTGTCAGCAACAGACGACAGCATAGAGTACTAACATTGCAGAGAGGACTGAGAGTGCAGGGTACAGAGCACAGAGCGCAGTGCAAGGAGCACAGAGAGCGTGGCAAATCGGAATTGCTAATTGTGAGCCGTCGCCAGCACGCTCTCCGCGTACTCATCTGCTTGAATGATGGCCTACACTAATTCACTTAGATAAACACAAATTATAACTATACATTATTGTATATAAATTAAAAACATTTTTTTTTAGCTGTAAAGTGCACAAATATTGATATGGCTCTAATCCTGAATAAGTGTTCGACTATCTAAACATCACCTAACCCACACAATGACCTGATATGATCATCAATAACTATTAGTAATACAAATCAGTTCTATGTTGTTGTTATATATGCCTTACTCAATGTCGGTATGACAGGCTTACAAAAACTCGACGTTGTTAGCCAATTTCGTTGTCAGACACAAAAGTCACGAGAGGTTTTTGTTTCAAATCGGGTTCGCTACACAATGGAGTTCTAGCATCGGCTCGGAGTACAGGAGTAGCGCACAATGACGTCATCGCACGAGACCAACGTTCACCGACAAGCACGAGTATCACCGGACAAGTTGCAAACTGAAACTTGGTCGCTGTTGATTCGAACAAAAGCTGTAATTATTTGAAGCGGCAACATCTGCATTGATTTACGACTGAAGTTGGCTCGCGATCTGCATAATGCTGTCGTCAGCACCCCGCTACCGCGCGCACCCCGCATACCCCGCACTGCCCATGCTTCTCTGTCAGAAAATGGCTTCAACAAAATCCTTTCGAATATTCAGATACGAAGTTCCTAGTATCTAATAGATTGAACAACTTCTTCTATACTTGATAGCGGCTCACGATTCGTGGTAATAAATTATCGCGAAACTTGCCATGGTTTGGTTTGTTAGGTATTATAGTTTGCTGAGTAATGTCTCCCTTACTGAATTTCATGACGCCAGTTCATCAAACTACTATGCATAATATTTAAGTCTTTTCTCTACCTTTGCTATAGCTAGTAGTTTTTAGAGAATTGCCAGGGAAACAACTGTATTGCATTAGTTGATGGTAGAATTATTGTACAACGCGGGTCGATAGTCCTATATATCAATAATTAGGCCAATATTGACGTCATTACAGTAAATACGGATGAAATGAGCCGGCGTGCGCTGCGCCAATGACAACGGCTGGACCACTAATAGTCAAAGCTAGACGGTCCGAGCCACGAGACATCGGTGTTATATACTTAATATTTTTTTAAAGTTAGCTTATGGATTTCTATGTACACCCTACTAAATACAAATATTTAGTCAGAACTTAACATTGGCTATAAAACTGTATAAACATCGGAGTATCGTATAACATTCCGTCCGCTCCTGCTCATAGCTTGAGGCGAGCAGTAATGGAAATCGACTGAACCGGTATAATTGGAACGCACGCCGCCGTTTGACCACTGACCAGTGTAATTACAAGCGGCTATGTTCGGTTGATGCGGGGTGCTGCGTCAAAGCCTGGGAATATACTCTCCAAACTGATCTAGTTTCAGCATATTTTATATGCCAAGTCAATATTATCTACAATATTTAAAGGTAAGTGTATATATTCTGCATACCTCCTGTACGACCAAATGTAACAAAAATAATAAACACGAAAATATACATTATAACTCTATTGTAATAAATTCGGTATTAATAAAATTTTGCTTCATTCTATCAAACCCACAGAATTCCGAACATACCATTGCCTTAATAATTCTGCCAAACTACTTCCGTAGTAATTCCTGTGAAATATCGCGTAGCAATAAAGCATTGTGGATTTGTGGCGAGAGGCACAAAGCGTCCCCGGCTTGCGGCCGATAGCGGGCCTACGGGTGTAACGTGAAGAACGGCGCGGTGTCCCGGGCGCCCCCCACCGGCACTACCTAAAACTACTGATAATTGCATAAAATCTGTTATGTCAAAGGCAATCTTTAATGTTTAAGAAAATTAGGTACTAGTCGGTAATAGATTTTTAAATGGTGGCATAACACGTGTTATTGAAAAGTGTCAAACATTTGTTCTTAAGCCATAAATAATGGACATTACTGAAAACTTTTGGTAATGAAGAGCATAAATCTTGTGTGGAATACACCTACAGTGTTGCGTATTAAAATATAATAGGAATAATGCAATAGATAAGATGAGCTGCTTCCTTACGTTCCTGGCTTAGTCATAAATAGTTTTTAAAATTACGTACGCTAGGTATAAAATAATCCAAGTCGTTATTCACAAGTTTTACCTCAATAATTCGCTTGTGATATCACCTGGTCGTAAAGCAGTCGAAAAGTCCGGCGAAGAGACAAAGGAGCCACCGCTCTCATATTGGATTCTGAATGAATAATGGAGGTATCAGTGTCTCCGCCCCCCGCGCCCCTCAGCACCCCGCTGCCGCCGCGCGGACCTCGCCTTCAACCTTTTGATAATGATCACGCTGATAAATATACCTGGTGGTTTAACAGTGACCTCGACAGCAGCGCTCAGTCCTTTTTGCTTTGCAACCTATCCCTACTCTTTGGTATGCCTACTAAGTTTTTAGCAATCTTTCCAGTATATAGAATGTCTTTGCCGTAGTTTTTATCATAGTGGATCGTATCACCAAATATCATTAGTCTTAGGTCATTAGTATCCACATATTCCCAAGTTAGTTTTATGAGCGATGCGGCACCTTAAAATTATTTGAACTAAAATAATCTTACTGACAAATCCTATATCTAAATCATTAACTTTAGGGTTTCCAGTACAACGAATGATAATTTGATTCGGAAGCCTAACAGAGAATTATGTAGTTCTCTGATGAAACACAATTAATTTTGTAATAAAGAGGACCGAAATACGCCGTCAACGTAAGCCTCTTACGGCGCCTCCGTTTATATAAACGAAGCTTGAGGATTTTCCTGTTCATCAAACGTACTCAGAGCTCTAGCTTTTATTGTACTTCACAAAGGCAACCGATCATTTTGGATAGCGATATAATTGTCACGGCAAAATACATATTTCAATATAGCTAATAGATTTTCTACAAATGAGAAACTTCTGCGGACAAGATACAATGTTACGTTTTCTCATCAGTGTGTATATTGTCATAGTTAAGGCGTTATTATTATATTACTAAAAAAAATAAAGATTAAATGCTGCAATCCCTGTTAGCAATTAGCCCCTGATAATAATAATTCTTTACGAAATTGCACCATCACTAGTTAGCTGGAGTTACTACTTATTGTATCAAAGTCATCGTATTCCAGTCTCTTTAACGCCGCCGTGTTCCACATCGCCGACCGCACCAGTATTCGTGATTGAAATCTGAGTATTTCAATTAAATTGGTCGAAGTCAGAGCCGGTTTGCGGCGAACGGTGACTTCAATGATGAACGATGAACGATTTGTCAAAGACCAGATTTAGAGAGGTGGGATTTTAATAAATTTTATAAATGAATGAATTGTATGATTAATATTAGTATTAATATATTACTTAGCTACCTTATTGTTAGATACTAGTTGTCCCCCGTGACACCTTCCGCAAGAAATTTAAGAAAGTTGAACTGGTAGCCTATGTGCTCTTCCAGATTATGGTCTAAATTTTACTAAGTTATGTTGATCCGTTGCGGAATCATCGAGTAAATATGTAAAATCAAAATTAATGTATCCCACAGTAACCGTAACGATTTCAGGGATCAAAAGTAGCCTATATGTTCTTTCAGACTATCCTTTACATCGCGAAACATTATCATTATTTAGTTTGTGATTAGATATATTTAAAGTAAATTTCTCCGCCAACTGTGTTTGGTGAGCAGGCAGCCGGCGGTAAAACTTAAGCCAAAACATTAAGGCTTACAAAACCTTGCGCACCAACACGTGAGTGGGATAAGGCTGTAATACTTTGGTAACACTAAAATTAGTTAATAACAAATGGTTTTATTTTATGAAACTACGGATCAAATTATATTATTTATATTTTTACTTTATTATAACGATACAAATAACAAAGTAATGACATTAAATGTGGATGGCTACAAAGGTAGAGGAAAACCGATGTAAGTGTGGGGGGATTGTATGAAAGAGAATTTGCGTAAAAGAGGTGTGAATTTAAATGTACCGGCCGATAGAGATGTGGGGATAAGTAGTATATACTGCGCCGACGCCCCGTAGGGACAACAGTAGGTAGATGATGACTTTATTATAACTACATTAGAAAAGTCAAATCCGTAGGGAAAACATAACATTCAGAAAAAGTGAAACAGTAATAATATTATGTCCTTACATATCGAATTGGCGTCTTTTATGAAAGGCATATAAACTCTTAGGCAGCTCATTGATCCCTTAAATAAGAAAACTATTCAAAGGAGAATTAATAAACTTTATTAAATTTGACAGTGGTAGAGGCCGATTTAACATCTTCGCACGAATTGCCCGTCTCGCCCGGTGTAATACCACGAATACACAGAAGACAGGCATGAAGTGGTAGCTATACCGCGTTTCGTTTGATGAGTGTGGTGCCGGAGGCCTAATTTTAGTCGTCTTCCCCTTCCCACCCTTATCTTACAAGGAAAGGATGGGAAGGGGAAGTGGATTTGGTGGAGGAGGATACGCATAGGAAGAGGAAATATTCTATTTCAGTGTGTCTCCTCCTCCGTCTATTAAAGGTAGGCAACGCATCTGCAACTGCGGATGCCTATAGGTAGCGGTCACTTCACTATTTCAGCGATTTCACGTGTTTGCCAGCTTGTAATATAAAAAAAATCGATAAAATCAATAAAGGCGCTTTAGACTGCCCCATCGGAGTTACATTTCTCTCTTGTTGGCGCAAGGTCCAGAGAATACAGCGGAAGTGTTAGACTTTCTAATTGAAACTTCTCTAATTTGGTAGACGTTTGTTGTCAAGTGTGTGGTCTAGCGTTGTCCTGAAGCAGCAGGAGATATTAATTATGATTTTTACTTTTGTTATCGCATATAGAAATAGCTTAGATAATGTTGTACGTTATAAGAAACATGTCTTTTACTTAAAGCTTCATTAGGACAAGATAAAATGCCTTACAATTGCGAGTCGATGTCGAATAAATGTTGAGGCGACAGGCGACAGGCGTCGGTTGGTTGTAGCGAAGTTCGCACGGGACTAGTGCGAGGTGCTGAGGACTCTTCACAACAAATTACACAGCGTGAGCGCTCAACCAGTTTATTGAGCGTCAACAAAAGTGTTGTGAGAGTGCGCGACTCGACACTACGACGGCGTAACCATCACATTGTGTGTAACGTCGGGTCTCACTTGTAATTAGTAGTTTCATTTATTAAAATGGATCTTGCACAAAAAAAATATTTGTATATTTACAATATTAAGAAAACAAATTACTTATGATGAGTTAAATATTATATCACATTAAGACACTAAATAAAATATAGCCGTGAGCAAAAATAAAGGGTCGGTTAAGAAAGATTCAATATCTCGGAATATATCTATATATTATATTATATATATTATATTATATATAATATATATTCAATATATCTAACTGAAATAAATAGTGCGTGATAGACAATTAAATATCCTTTAAATAACATAAGACAGTCACTAAATTGACTATCAAAGACAATTTATTTCAGTAAGATAGCGTTTTTATTTTTCGAGATATTCAAACTTTCTTAAGCGACCCTTTATTTTTGCTCACCAGAGTATATGGAAGTCGACATACGGCAAAATTAATATCTGAGTTCAGTTTACATTGTGTCAGCGACATCTACAACATCTCCGTTCGATGTAGTTCCATAAAAAGTGTTCGATGTTACATCAGAAGTAACATTACTACCTCGAAAGATGGGTACTACAGTGAGAAAGTTTTGCTATAAATGCAATCCTAAGTTACACTAGTACCCATCATGTGATGTTACTTTTTTATTTCTAATCTTTGTTACATAAAGCTACGTAAGCTTCAATGTATTTCTGCTCCATCATCGTTATGTCACTGGCCTTATCTCATTCTCGTGGGGTCGTCACACAAGGTTTTATAGAACTTAAGACCAGGGGACCCGGCAGTAAAAATTAAGTCAAAAGCTTAATTTTTATAGCCGGCTGCTTGCCTGTTGCCAACCCTACTTAGTTATTCCTTATTTTAATTCCTCTAAGCGTTAACTTTAAAATCGTAGTCAGATCACTATAAAAAAAATACATTAACGCTTTACTTATTTGCTAGTGATTCACACTGAAATTAACGTATTTAGGCGAAGGATTACTAATTAAAATTGTAAATATGACGGGAATGAACACAAAACAAGTCGAGAGTGAACCGAGACCTCTTGAGATTCGGTCCCTTTAAATTGAATAGACAGACGCACCAAACATAACTTCAGTTAGATTAAAGATATGGTAAAGTTCTGCTTTGAGACGGAGGCTCACGGAGATTTAGATAATATGAAAGTTAAATTAAAGTTTGCTAAGATGAATATTTACACAAAAGTAATTTCGAAACCCAAAAGCGTGTTAATTTAATTAATAATTGATTAATCTGTTTGTGCAAAAATTAAGCAAAACAAAAGAAAGGAAGCAAGCGAAAAACTTGAATTGAATAAATTCATCGATATCACGTAACGCTCAGTTGTTTTTCAGTGTCAACTGTTGTGTCGTTTTTGTCTTAGTTTTAAGATTGGCAGCACTAACTTCCAAGCAATTTTGTGTTGGCTCTATGCACTTCAACTTGTACAACTAGAATTTACCAGTTCAGATCCACTCAGGTTACGAAATAGTAAACTGAATGATTATGGAGAGACTCAGTAATTACTCCCTGTTAGACTTACGCGCACATCGCCTCTATATTTGATCGCTAGTACAGTTGCGCCCCCTCACATGGCAGTGACACCAACTGAGCCGTGTAATGAAACGAGTCGCAACTATGACACATCTACACACACATGAGCCCTTCTACAACGTTATATTAAAACCTTTCTTATCGCCCAGCAATACAGTTGTAAGTCGCATGGTTTCTTTACCGAGAAAGATATTCAACATTTTGAAACTTGCCTTCCTAAACCATAAAACGATAAAAAAATAATACTGATGTTGAATATCCTATTATAAAAACACGACATAATGTAAAGCTGTAATAGTAACAAATATAGCCGTGAGCAAAAGTAAAAGGCCCGTTAGGAAAGTTGGAATATCTCGGAAGGTAAAGGCACTAGCTCACTTTTAATTTCAGTTAGATAGCGTTTTTATTTTCCAAGTTACTCAAATTTTCTTAAGCGACCCTTTATTTTTGCCCACGAGTGTAGGATTTTGTATAAGGGATTTATTTAGAACTAGCTGTCGCCCGCAACTCCCTCCGCGCGTTCTTTTTCTAAAATAAACGATTTTAACTAAAATCATCGTAGCCTAAGTTACGCTTTTTTACATCAGCTACCTGCCAATAAAAATTCCGTCAAAATTGGTCCAGCCATTTCAGAGATTAGCCAGAACAAACATACAGACAGACAGACAGATAAAAATTGTAAAAGATGTTATTTTGGTGTACGTACCATATATATTATATATTCATATACATGTAGTAAAAAGCGTTTTTTTTTCATATTACAGACACTCCAATTTTATTGTATGTACAAATCGTTACTACATTTATATTATTGTTACCACTTGAACAACATACATAATGTTTGTTGTATGTGTGTACGTATGTTTATACGATGTCAAATGATATAACAATAATTCGGATGTTGATTAATAAACTTGTCTCAAATTAACTCGAGGCAGTCATGTCGAATTTGATTTGCTATTTGACGTGTACGTGGCGAACAGATAATACGACGTGACAGCTAACCGCAAACTAAACCTAACCTAACCAAGAAATTTGCTAGAACTTAAAATTACTATTAACTCATTCACCCAGTGTTCACCATTCTAGATCGCATGTCTATAAAAAATGTTTAATAAAAACTCAACATTCTTTTTCTTTATGCAACGATAATTCTCTTGTGAGGAGACAAGCTTAAGACAGTGGGATGATAAAGTGTGTTCCCGAGACAATTATCAAATACCTCGGATCCCTGTCGGGCCGCAACCTACATAATTCATTTCGCTCTGACAGCTCAAACCTCATCACCACTCTCTACCTCAGATCCTTATAAGACTTGAGATTTTTCTACAAACGAATGGAAAATAAAATTTCTAAGAAATACGTGATAATATATAAAATTTTGTATTATCTTTAACACAGAATACAGTTTAAAATAATTATAGTCTCTTGAGCATTTCACTGCTTCTTAAACGATTTCTTTCCTACTTTTTATTTATCGGAAATAATATAGAAACAGTTTATTAAGATATAAGAATTATTTAAATAATTGTATTAATATTTTTGACTAAAAGTCAGAAGTAGTCTGCAGTCGGAATGACGACAAGGTCTTGGCTTTATCTTGACAAAATTAGTGTTTAAGAAAGTAAACTAACTAAAGTCAACTATATACGTTAGTAGGTACTTCGTGATGTAGACAAGGGCGCAATTTAATATAAACTAAAACCAAATTCCGCCGAAGGGCAATCCAATTATACGGTCCAATTAAAGCAGCATTTCGATGCTCTGGTAGGGAGGGGGGGGGAAGGGGACGTTTAGAGAGCGTCAAGACATAATTGTTACGTAATTAATGAACTCGAGAACTTCGCTATTACGTGTATTTATGGCATCCGGGGTAGACAGAGAATTCTCACTTTATATATTATGTTACAACCCTAAACTCAGTTTTTTTTGTATCCAGTGAACTGGTAAAATACAAATTAGATTGCAAATATTTGGTATAAAGCAGGAAGCAGCATGTAACTATGCACAGCGGGTCGCCGACAGGTGCAGTGCTGAACCCCGAACGCCGCACATAATCTGTTACCTATGTAATGTAGCAACTAAAGCTTTGCGGTTTCTCGATAGCGCAATCTACATACCTAACATTAAATAACATAACATAAAAAACTTTGTAGTCTATACGTTCTCCCACACTGTGTTCTACATCAAAGTCAAATTTCATCGAGATCTCTGGATAAATCTTATAACAAACATCCATCAATATGTCCATCTAATGATCCGCATGTATAATATTAGTTAAATAAAAACCCTTTATAAACTCAGAAATGATATTTGAATGTATTATCAAGTTAAATATAGTAAAGTATGCATCAAGCCTATCGAGAGATTACGGCGATTATCGATTATTATTGGGTCACAGAGCTTTTAATTAGGTCCGCAAGCCGCAAGCCGGGTGTGAGCTGTTAGCGATCACTAGATGGCATCGTTCATAACATTGTGGCACACATCGTGTTGACGTTTTCTTTTTGACCAACTTCCCAAACGAAGGAAGTACTCAATTCCTCCATATTTTTTTTATGTATATTAGCACATAACTCCGCCCGTGGTGATCCGATTTTGATAATTATTTTTGTAATCGGAAGGTTGTGCTTGCAGGTGGGTTCCAGTTATATTTTGGTTCATTTTGAATTAACCTTTTTGGTTATTTCTTTTCAGTACATTTTGAGTTTTCCTTAAACATGCGACGAAGACAAAAGACCGTTTTGCTTTTTTCCGTTGTTGACTAATCTATACAACCAACATAAAAGTGTGTAAAGGATTGTAGCCCTTTAAATAAAAAAGCGTGAAATAAAAACAATTGTCCGTTTGTACTTCCTCTTAAAATGACACAGCTTAGGGTATCTTATGTTGCTCTACCAAATAAATACAGTGCTCAGGTTTTATGTAGTGGCGGGAAATTGAAGTAGTTTCCAGAAAACAGACAGTAATTAAGTAATAAGAAATAAGACGCGATCGTCGCGACCCGGCTGGAGGCGAGCGTCAAACGGCGGGCGGCCGGCGATGGGGCCTCGGTAGATTTCGGTGACTAACAATTATGACCTAATTAATTGGCTTGCATATTTCTTTTAGATGACGTCCTCTTGAGTTGAAATAGTCCTCGTTACTTTTAACAGGTCATTAAAGATAAGATTCTGGAAACTTAATTAAAAAGATACATTCAGTAAATGCGATTTTGAAATAAAGCTTTGAAAACGGTCATTAAATCAATAATAATTGAATGGTTTATCTTAGAATTTGGATACTATTTACTTTACATAAAATCGCTTCCAGTGTGTTCTCGCTGCCTCTTGCCGCCTATACACCACACAATTATCCACCAAACGCTATTAAATTAAATTAGTTTCCATTTTAATTACGAACCTATTTCAAAAACAAATTACTCGCACGCAAACTTTACACGTGTGGAATTCCACCGAAACAATTTTAAAGTTAAACAGCCGCCAGTAATAAATTAGAAAATAGTTTAATGCTTGTAAATCAGCCTAATTGTTAAAGTGACAATCCTTTCAAAAATATAAGCTTTACCGAAGCTTTACTCAGTTAAAGATTTTACTAACTTTGAGTTAAGGGTATCGTTGAAAAAGCTCTTGACTCAACCATACAATTGTAGTCTGTGTGACAATGTTATGACAGATAAATCCGCAACCGCTGTTATAATAAACATTTTAAATGCACGATGACAATCTGCATATAATGTTAATGTATTCATCAATTTGCCGCAATTGGCTCCGCGCCCGCTACGACCCATTTGCGAAGTGCCATTATCAATAATTGCTTTTATATCATTGCCCGATACATATTTGTGATTGTATCATCCCCGCAAACACCGATGTGCTCTGTTTGCATACTGTTGCAAATCATTGCCTCATTTTGTCAGTAAATAATTATGAGTATTGCAAAATCTGTTATTGATGATTTAATGTGTTACTTCTTGAACCGTGTTGTGTAATTATTTTCGTTCACTTTTACTTAAATCTAGAACTGATTTAAGTATACAGTGAACGGACTAATACTAAGTTGGTACGCGCCGTTTTCTGACCGCAGCGTCACTGGACTTGGGGTGGCAATGTGATATGTCATTACGTGTGAATGTGCAGTGCAAATATTTTAAAATTAAGTTCATTGGTATTTCATCATTTTATTAGGTTACATATGTGACGTGGTCGAACTGGATCTAAAATAGATAGAGTACATCCACAATATTCATTTAAATTTACTCATATTACAAAGAGGAAAGATTTCATGGTTTATTTGCATAGAACAAGCTGTAAAATTACTTAACCAATTTCAAAAAATATTTCTCTGGCGGGAAGCTACAATATACACGCCTTTAATTTTTTTACTTTGTTTTTTTGTAGGTTATAAAATAGTAACCCTAATATTTTACACTACAAGAATCATTTTCTATAAAATATTCACATTATACGAATATAAATATTTCTGCCACTCTAATTTGGTGCGAGTTCATTTCATCAATTAAATAGATATTGTAGTAACACTACACGCGTAGAGCTTGATGTCTATGACTAGAGCACAATGAACGGTGTGCGGCGTGCCTTGCGCCGCGGTATTATCCACACAATATTAATATCTCAGCTCATTACGAGCTGCGCTCCTGTGACTCAGCAAGTTTCATTTTACCGACAAATTAATTCACAAAAACAAGCGCGTTGTCATTTTTAATATGTGGACAGAGTAAAAATGCTTTGAACGTAATTTATGCTGCGCCGTTATTGCGTATTACCTACGGTATTAAAATATAATATGAATTAAAATATTTAATCGCTTACACTCCTGACTCAGAAAGATTTACAGTAATACCTTCGAAATGACGACCAAATGCTATGTTTATTTTAAAGTTTGATATAATTTACTTTTCGTACATTTTCATGACCTAACACACAACTGTCTTACTACTTGTCTTCGATGAGCTCAAAGTTGCCAGGCGTGTGTACTTAACACAGAATAATCAAGTAATTGTCATCATTGTGTTCCTGGCATGCTGTGACGTGATATTTCCAGTAATGTAGGACGCACAGTGTTCAATGCAGATGTGTCTGCAATCCCTGATGTATGGTAAAATTGTACTCTGATTCAAAACACGCAGAGATTATTAGAAAGAAACGTTATCATTTTTTTAAATATTACAACGGCCTGCACATAATGTAGTTTTTTAAGTTTAATAATATAAGAATGAGATTTTTATTTGTGTATATTTCAAACTGTTACGTTAAGATTTTCCTACTTTAAATCTTTTGTGAGTTAGTCAGCAAAAGTTAAAAATATTATAAGCAAAAGAAACCGTTATTTTTTAATATATAGCAACGAGCTAAATAATAACAAACAACGCGGAGCCAACTTGCGGTGTGCGGCGTGTGGCATGCGGCGAGAGGCACGCGGCGTGCTATGTGCGGCTTGTAACAGTTTCGAAAAACTGACCCAAAAAGAGAATCATTATTAAACGGGTTTTATTGTTACATTTCTGCGAAATCAACCATACTTAATAACTACAGCTGTGAGCAAAAATAAAGGGTCGGTTAAGAAAGTTTATATATCTCGGAAAATAAAGACTAGCTAACTGTAAAGTAAGACACAACACTAAGTACTAAAATCTAAATAAAAATGAAATTTAATCAAAAATACTGTTATATACAGTTTATGTCAGATATCCTTTTTCGTTTAAGTTTATGTTTTTTCATAAAATAAAAATATCTTATTTTATTATAATGTAAGGATATTTAATTGTCTATCTTGCACATTTTATTTCAGTTACATAGCGTTCTTCTTTTCGTTAATCTTCCGAGATAGGTATTAAACTTTCTCAACTTTCTTTCTTAACCGACCCTTTATTTTTGCTCACGGCTGTACATACATTATTATTATTATACACCCAAAAACATTTCTTTTGAAGACTTCTAAGAAAATTGGGTGTCAACATTATACGGAACCTCTTAATGGGGTAGATTCTATTTAATTGGACGCTTTATTTATACAAATGCAAAGTAACGCTACAAACACATTATATTTTCATCCTTTTCCAAATCAGGTCGAAAGTCACAACAGTATTGTATTGAAATTAACATCCTCTTTAACTGAATTATTCTTTGTATTTTATAGGAAGCGTGTGGCTGTGGAGAGATTGTGACATTAAATTCTTAAACAATATTAGTTTTTTTATTTTGCACACTTTATGTTCGAAATTAATTAGAAATGAGGAAGAACTCGGCTCATATGATAAATGTAAAATTAAAAGCAGTGAGCGCGATCAAGTCAGTTCGCCTTACGTCTGCAGATCACAGTGAAAGCGTCGCGTCGTTCATTTTATCTCATATTTTAATACAATGTTCGAAAACAGTTTTGAAGTTTGATATGTACTAAAATTAAATCTTTGTTAATTTGCACTATAGTTAAATTTATCTGTTATAGTTTTTTTATAAAGCGAAGACAGCAGCAAAACAAATTGGGGAATGTATGACCGTATTGTTAGTTCTCAAATATGTGTAATGGCCAATATATCCACACACACTGGGCTGACACAATATATAGGTAAAATTACAGGTAAAATAGAACACTAATATTGTTTAAATCAAACCCTGGGTCTTTGTAAACCTTTAGGAAACATCGGCTCATTGCTAGATCCTGGATTAAAATATTTCCCGTTAAGTCTCAAATACATATTTAATTCATTAAAAGCAACAAACAATAAAGACGACAGAGAGTGCCGTGAAATGAGTCAGCTGAATGAGACTTAATTCAATAGAGACGGAACTCCTTAATCCTCTTTATGATGGAGACGAGGATCCGGATTACAGCGACTTAGACATGTTGCCGGAGTCCTGGAGTTTCCGCCGCGAACGCGATGGCGTTGCTTGGTATCAATGTTCCATACGATCTATGAATGAATATTTTCGAAAATTCTAGATAGTATATCATCTACAAACCGTCATAATACTTGTATAAAATATATCAAAAGCAGAAAATCACTCGTATTTGTAAAAATATATATTATTATATTGGTGACTTTAAAACAACATTCATGTGGCATGCATATTTTAGAAGTTATTAACCTAAATACTACGCTCCGGCTTAGTGTAGAAAATGCATCACAGTTTAATTCAAAAGTTTAAATGAGAATTTTATTATGTAGACAAACACATAAGTGCTTTAAAGAGGTGTCCGTGTGACTTTAATGAGCGGCTTGTGGATATACGTTGAGCGATTAATACATTTTTACAGTCTTTTCACTGTTTTAGTGAAAGGAAGAATGTAATAAATAAATGACGAACGATTCCAAGGACGAAAACCTTTTTTTCGGCGGCTTACGAATAAACCAATACTATGGACTTTACCACTGTTGAACGTGTCTTTTTTTTCGTGAAAAAAAAAGATGAGAACGGGGATGTAGAAGGAAAATAAACTGATGGATTTAAAGAAAACAATTAAAAAAGGATATAAAGGAATTAAGAAAAACTAAGACTTTAATTACTTTCCTAATGAAATGAATTTGCAAAGAAACAAATTTCAGTTTGCACAGTGCGCGGCGAACACGCTCAGAATTTTAATGAGCCGACACGTACTAAATACTAATCCCCACTAGTTGAATAGTAATCGTTTTCCTATACTGAATGAAAATTAAAGATCCTTTGGAATATTTTTAACTCCTTTAATATGCAGTGGTAGTACTTGAACTCTACATCCTAAACACGTTTGAATTTCCACGGGTTCTGCATATTTACCAATTCCAAGTGAACAGAGCTGTTATATATCCGCATGTAGGTGACCGTTCGTAAAGGATTTGTGACGCTGCCAGTTGCGTCACGAATAAACGGGTTATCAAAGGAGGTCGGAGGGAGCGGCAATAACTGTTCTATTGATCCTGAGCCATGCAGAGGCGCCGGCAAAGCCTTCGACGTCTATTTGCCTAATCCAGCAGCCGCTAGAGATATGTTAGAGCTGCCAGGGCGCTCTGGTAATTAATCACAAAGACTTATGTAAGTGAAGCGTGTTATGTATTATGATATAAGTTTTATTATGGAGTCATTTGAGAGTTAAACTCCTTGAAAGTATGATTGTTACATTCTTCTTAACCAGATGAATTACGTAGTTATAGATTTTATTTAAAATTAATGTCGGACAAAACTATTTACTAGACCTTATAACCGTAGCTCATTAAATAAAATTTCCAAATAATATCGAAATTGATCCCTTATCTGTGGCGATAAGCAAATAATACCAGTTCTTTTATTAATGTCTCCATCTGTTTCCGTATGTAGTTTAATCATGTTCGTCAGCAAATATGAAATATTAGTATTTTAATGGAATTGATACGTTCTGAAAATGAAATTTATTATTTGTCTTAAATTCGACAGAGGACAATGCGGTGAGAATTTATGGAACAATGGCCACAGCACTGACTGGATATCAATTATGCAGGGCCTCGGCGCAGTGGCCAGGTGTCCGGCGCAGTGACCGCGTGGCCGGCGCTGCCTCACTGGCTCGCACTCGATATCTCCGGGACTGCGCTCTTCCAACGACTGTTAAAAAAATTTCAAATTGAACTTATGTGTCCAAAATCCACAAAGTATATTTAAATCCTGATAGATAACTAAGAATTATATTCAGGACATACGAACAAACACAAATATTTTTAATTTAGATGTAACGACTGATAAAACCTACGGAAAAAGTAGCAGGACCATTATGGTCTTTTACAATATTAATTATTACACAAATTTTCACAGATAGTACAGAGATATCTAGTTTTTACCCTCCGTCATAAAATAGACCTAGAGCAAGCTAGTTAAAAGAGAACCTTAACTTAGGTCGGGGATGGCCGGATGTCAATTAGACCGGCCACACACACAATACCTACGGATACAAAGAATATAGTACTGTGAAAATAAAATTGCGATCTCGACAAGAATCAACACAAAATTGTAATCAAAAGAGAATCGCGATCGACACTGATTGCCTTCAATAGAGAAGTCTTTTCAATAAAAGAAGTTCCGCTCAATAGGTGCCGGAGCCGGGGCGCTCGCACGCACGCCGTGTTGACACAGATGAAATAAAAAGCGAGCAGCGAGCGGCTGGAATATTAATGAGGACATCGGCCCGGCGCAATCAAATTCGGATTAGACGGCGACACGGAGCAACGAGCACTGCGCTCCGTGTCGCGGGGCCAGCTGAGCGGCATAACAGCTCGCTGTGGGTCACTCCGTCAACTTTCTACTGAACACACATTTTTATTGTCTGTAAAACAATTGCGGAAAGATGATTTTCACCCGGTCTCTATTATTATAATATTTATATCTATTACACACCATTTCTAACTTTATGGCATTTGGACAATTGGAGTTTTTAAATAGAAAATTGTTTTAGAGGAACAAATATTTCATAAATACTTTGGTACTAAATTGCATATTTATACGTAGTATACATTGATAACAAATTCATAAATTGTAGACAGTAAATGAGAAGCCGCGAGCGAGTCGTACGCCGCCTGGTGCCGCGTCAGGGGACACCTTACTGCGAATGTTCTTACACGTTGTATCATAAAGAGAGGCTGCGACATTTATATGAGGGAAATAAAAGTTAACTGTTCAAATACGACATGTGTTGTACGTAGCTTACAAAAGTGGACACTGCACAACAGTAGTCGTTTTAAATTAAGAAACTCGTAAAAAGGGTTCAAGAGTTCGTGGAATATCATAAAAGCGACTGCAGGACGATTACAGGTAATCTTTGTAATAAATAAATGATAAGATTTTTAAACGCATCAATTCAATACGAACGAAAGCAAATACGAAGAAAGTTATCTTACTTCCTGCCAAAAGGAAGCAGTCACAACTCATGTCGTCATTTAACAAATTAAAAGTAACTACTTAAATAGAATAAATAACGTAGTAAGGTGTAAAAATAATGTTAGTGACGTTATAAACTAGCTCATGGACTGTATGAAGTTATTCATTGATGTCAAAGAATACGACAAACATACTTTATCTATCACAATATCCAAAATCGAATATAATCCAAACTCATTATTAATTTTCACGGATATCAAACAATTTGGAGCGAGTTTAACCCCCGGCTCTTGAAGGGCGAGATAAAGAATGTGTAACAATCGCTAACTCTGGCGGCGTTAAGTCGTTGCTACAGAGCAGCGGCACGCGCTGAATACACAAGTATGCTCGGCGGATTGGCGGATCGGCGACTCGGGCTGTAGCCTTATAGCGCCTCACTTTTGCCCTTCAAGTCCAAAACAAACATTATCCAATTGTGAAGAAACTACAAAGTTTAGATGTGTTAAATTGTTCCATTGTATAATAGTATGGAACTTAACGTGTATCACTTTCTTAATTCTGTTTTTATTATAATAATATGTAATTTAGCTCGATGTGAGTATTTATGATGGGATTAGAATCATAATGTAGTGGAATATTCTATGATTACAATTTTTCAATAACGCAACATGGAAACTGCATAGTATATGTTGAAGAGGATCGTTGGATAAGCTAATAATAACTGATTTACAATTGAGAATTGCAAACGTTCAAACTGCAAATTCGTAACTGGGTCAATGGAATCTGGCTGTGGCCGCGCTCTGAGCTGCCAGTCGCCTGCGGTCACATCGCCTTTGTAGCGACAGCACCACACTCCGGATAAGGTTCCGCTCTTCAAATAGATAATACCTCAGTCTCTTGTTCGTGGCTCGTCTGCCTATTCCTTTTTTTTTCATTTACTAATTATATAATATTTAATTTCCATTGATTTAAATATTCATTGAGTTATTTGTTTTCAGATCAAAAATAATATGACACAGGTCCAATCCTGTTTAGTTTTCCATAAATAGTAAATTGAATTAAGACTGATAATTTTTTGCAGGTTAAGAATTGAAGAGGAAAAATGTTAAATTCATTAACTAATTAAGTCGATCGTTAGGATATCAATTAGTGAATACACGCAGCATTCCAACGCCGCCGCCGCCGCCGCCGCCACCTCAGCACGTCGCTCTCCGAGTCGCTCCACAATATACTCGTAAAGCCGATGGCGCAGAAATTCCGCTGATACGCAAACAGACCCCGGATTAAAATCGCGAATCGCGCTCATTCGACTGATTAATTTTAATCAGTGTAAATACCGCTACTGGTATAATGTTAAAGAATTTTACAAATTACAGTATTTATCCGTTGCATCAGAAATTTTGGGGTGGATATTTTAAATTATTTTACTCAGACATTTTTAGTCATTAACGGTAATGTGAGTTGGCTAGTTATTTAGGAGTTATCAGTTATCTTTATCACGAAATCAAATGAGGAATGAAATGTTAATTGAGACAGACATATGTTACACCGGACCCTACAGAAACGAATTCATTGGACAATTTGTCTAAATACTTCCAGATGCAAAGAGCATGAGTGGTGTGCTTATAATTTTTATGTACTAATAAACGGAATTAATTCTACATAAGAGCAGGTACATCCTCCAATATTTACTACTGCGTGGCTAATGATCGACTATTTTAATTAATGCATGATTTTAAAATATAATTTATACGTCGTTTGATTTATTCGCTTGCGATATCAATGACGTGACTGAGAATATCTGCACGATATTGGTTTCATGAATGTAGTTTCAATTCCCACGTGGAACACAGGAGTCGGTGCTATTTCAAATAAAAAAATCCTCGAAATCCTTTTACAAATTGCACTCCAACGGTATGATGCGTGTAATTAAAAAGTGGGGCAGCGGTGACATATAACCAGTTTTGTCGGAGCTCCCAGCTAGTAAGCGACTTATGGGTCGATGTCTAGAATATGCAATATAGTAGGGAGAGGATAGATCTCGTGAACCTGGTTAGATCGGGCAGGGGGTGCATCGTGGGTAGGCGGGGGAGGGGGTGAAACCGCGAAGCTTTGATACCAGCGCAACGGCAGAGAGAGATATGTTGATTTATATGCGATATTGGTGCACTCCGATTCGTACGAGTCCCGGCCGGGAATTAATATTGTGCTGTATTTTAATGGAACCCGTACTGTGTTACTTTTATTTTGGTAAGCATATCAAGTTCAAAACAAATAATTAAACTTCGATTACTTATTTTCCGTTTTATTACAGTAAATCTAATTCTTACTAATAGCATACATACATACATACATACGGGTAGCAGTTCCGGGCCGCAGATGTATGAGCATGTGTCAAGTTCATTTCACCTATGTTTGTCTCCGGCGATGTAATAACGTCAATGCAAACATCAATTACACTATGTGATTGGATCACTGTTTATATTTCATTTGGTTTTCGTTTCCTACACTAGTGGGAATATGATTGTTGATTCTCGGTATCCAAATTTATATAAACAAATACGCGTTCAATTAATAATATAACCTTGTTATAACTACTGTACGAGTACTTGATGTAGTGTACTGGTAACACCGTGTTGGTTGTCTCATGCGCTTACGTCACAGGCAGTTGCGTTCCAGCTGTCAAGC
>JAAOEG020000012.1:40969-75692 GCA_011763625.2 Papilio bianor | reverse complement strand
CAGTTGCGTTCCAGCTGTCAAGCGAGGTGATTGTGCGTTGGTGAGCCGTAAATCCAATAAAGAGTTAGGACATTACACTTACCACTTGAACTGTCTGCCCGTATGTCGTAGATAATGCTATTCTTACGAATATGTTTGTATGAACTACGTTAACTTCTATCTACGTAATTATTCTATTGATTAAGTATACAGTAATAAGTTGTGAAAATTTTTGATAGATTTAAAGTTCACTCCAAAAAGATTTATGTCACCCGTAGTGTCATGTTCAGCTAATCTGTTAAAGCCGCAACAAATCCTGTTTGGAGGCGAATGCTGCCTGAGGTTTGTCATACACCTCGGGACGTGAACAAGTTTTTGTTACCGCGTGTGTTAGGTCTCGGCACCGAAAAGAACACGTTATCAAGCAGCTGCTGCCATTGAAGTGTACCATTTAGTAGTTTATATAGAAAGCATGTATCTAATACTTGTCTACTTGTTTTAAGAGATATCAAATTAAAGTGATTTAACCTTTGGGTGTATGGATTCCGATAAGAAAAACCCTTGGCATGAAGTGATAAATGGTGCGTGAAACTTCGTCGAATACTCTGAACTTGTTACAACTGCATCGCATACACTAGATTCCAAGCAACACTCGCATATTCGAGTTGGCTACGCACAAAAGCATAGTACAGCATCTGTTTTGTCTGTAAAAGTTTGAACTCTTAGGTATTCCCTTTTAGAAGACTTAGCATCCCTGGTAAACATGGAAACTTTAATTTAAAGTCTATTATCACGCCTAGGTCTCTTACTTCATATATTACCGCGCCACCTAACTCGTACTTTGTGACAAGTGTTTTTTTTCTTCCTGGTGAATTTTATATGGTAACACTTTTTAACGTTGAGAGTCATATAATGTTTAATACACCATTCTTCTATTGCAGTTAAGTCCTCTTATATAAAATGGGATTCCTCAAAAGATTTAACAACCTTATGTAACTTTAGATCATCTGCGAACATAGATTTCTTGCAATTTTTAATATAGTAGGTTATGTCATTGATAAAAACCAAGAAGTGCAAGGGCCCAAGGTGAGAGCCCTGGGGAACACCACTATCTGCATAGAACATATCCAATTCACAGCCATTCATATAAACATATTGTTGCTTTTTGTTTAGGTACGTCTTTATACAATCTAGAAAGGCTACTCCCAACCCACATGTTTCAAGCTTTTTAACCAGCAGAGAATGGTTAACTTTGTCAAAAACACTGCTGAAGTCTGTGTAAACAGCATCAATTTGCATTCCTTTATGAACTTCTTGTGATATCTCAGATATGAAGTGAACAAGGTTTGTATGAGTGGAGCGTCCTACTCTGAAACCATGCTGGTCAATGGAAAGATTCACATCAATTAATTTAATCATTATTGGGTATACAATGATTCAAATAATTTAGAAAACGTTGACAGTATTGAAATTGGTCGATAATTCGTAACGTTTGCATCATCACCTTTTTTGAACACGGGTATTAAACAAGGCTCCTTCTACATTATTAGTTAGTTACGAACACAGAAGAAAAAAGGAAACATATTCTTCTGTATTTGTATGAGGAGCGTAGAAATAGTCACTTATCGCTTGCTTCTACTTCACCTAACTTTATCTCAATATTGTGAAAGATGTAAAACGTGTTGTATTGTGTATTTGCTACGTGAGGTGAAGTGCATGCCACATGCCTCGGCCGCCGCGAGCGCTCTGTGCTCGAGTGGTGGCGAAGCAGCGAAGAGGTTCGGTGCGGGCATGTTTATTGTACTTCCAGCGTCTGAACGAAAATTGTTTTCATTTTTTTGTGCATACAGAAGGAGTCAGTAGGTACTTAAATATATTTTAAAAATCGTTTTCGGAAAACTTATAATTAGCTAAGTTGTTTTAGTTTTAAAGTTTCAATTCTATTGCAATATACGACCTTATTATCTATTATGTACATAATTGTATTGAAAAAACTTCATATATTATAATATTAATAACATTCAAATCCGTTTTTGGTATATATTGTCTTATTTAGGTACATACCGCTAGCCTAGTCAGCCGTACCTATCACATTGTATAGTTTCGTCTCCTTGTGAGAGTGAGAGCTTATCGCTGTGTCTGGCAGAGGATTAAGCAGAAAATACACTATCGCGAGTTGTTGACAGCGCTTCGTCTTATAAATTTACTTACAACTTAGATTCCGGTTTCATTTAATTTACAATCGTGTGATAAGCAATGTTATATTAATTTTATGTATGTGAAAGAATGCGTTAGTTAAATAAAATTGATCTTCTCTTTGAAAATTAATGCGATTAAATATTTATTCAAATACATCACTAACACATGGTGAACTACTTCATGTACCAGTAATGATTACATTCATGTGACCATACATGCAGGACGGATTAATGTAAGTATTCACTGACCGGAAGTGATGAGCAGCAGGATGGCGATGCTCCCGCCGCGTAGCATGGTCGCCGCACAGCCTGCGAAATATCACAAAATTATAAGTCACCAGACATTTGTATTTTTGTTCAAAACCCAACTTCAAGCGCTCTGTTCAAAACTGTTCAAGGCATAAACATAAATTTATAATTGTCACTTGAGATCATTTCTCGGTCAATATATTATGCTTAGTCAAGGAAAATTTATTTGTATTGTTGTATGTAACGAATAAACTCAAAAAGTAATAAACACAAATTATTTTGCGAACAGATGGCTACACTATCACTAAGCCACATTGTCCGTATTTAATGCAAAGCAGTAGTCTAGTTTACATGAAAGTATTTTTACCCGTTTAGCCTATTAGAAAACCATATTTTCTAACAATTCCGAAGTAAAATATTCCTACAAAATGCTTACGTACTTAAACATTTATATACGTCTTACCATATTAAAAGTTGTTATTGTAATACGAGGTTTATTGTTTCAAAAGGAATATAACAATTATCCCCCGGCTGTGTGGCGAGTGCGACGCTGTACCTGTGCGTGTCGTGCAATATACGCACCAACATTGCGGCCGTTGTGCAACATTGCGACCACAATCTCATATCCCTGTGCACACAATGCCCACTCCGCTGTTGCCGCGCGTATACTTTCAAATCGGTTTTGTTATAAAACTCATTTAGATCCGCATACAGCGCTATCTCCCAAAACCACACGAGTCATTTTTAAAATTAAAATGTTTCCCTTTTTAATACAAAATGGTTTGTATTATAAAAGAGGCTGCGGCAATTTAAACGATTCCGAGTTGTTTTATTTTTAAACAACAAAGAAATAAGAATACAAAATTGCCACACTTTAATTTCAACTATTGTTAATCTGAGCTATGTAACTTTACACTTAATAAAACACACGTTTTATTAAGTGTGTGTGGTAATAAATATGTTTTCTTTCTTTCTTTCAAAATCTTCTTTTTGATAACACTTTAAGTTAAATAAAAAAATAACTTCAGAAGAAACAATTAATTAAGTGTAGTGTTAGAGTAAATAGTTTAACAGCAAAGTGAGATTAACTGTAAGGTAACATAAAAACTTAAATACAAGCTACTAGCGAAAATTTTCTTGCTACAAAAAGTATTGAAATTCATTTTAGAAACAAATTTGAATATAGTAACCAAATACTACCAAAACGCAGCGAACAAAGCTTTTTGTACATGAAATTGTGAAAGACAGAAATATTACTTTTCCAATTGGAATCAAAACAATATAGTACTACTACGAACACAATATCGTTGTATCGCTGCACACTCGCTCTATGTCTGTATGTCTGTGTGTATACACAGCGCAGCTATAGGCTGCCACCATTTACCTAACGAAAATAAAGTCCAGCTACCAAAAGCACGATAATTAAATTACGTATTCGGTAGTTAAATTTTATTCTGTACATTTGTGTTTACTTTAAATGAAAGTAAAATAAATTGATACTTAGAAAGTTGTAAAAAATGCATTAGACACGAGACAAATTTATATTTTTAAACTTTCAAGGGAAAATACCAAATGGTTTTTTTATAAATAAATTTAGCTTATCTGTCGTTTTATTTATTTAACAAATTTTCCCGCGAGAAAATACTTCGAAAATAACGATACAAGTATGAGCAGCTCGAATGGCTGTCGGCGGCGGTCACCAACACTTTCAAAATGGGTACTAAGAAATAAATTATCACCGCTCTGTAGACAATTATAATTATTTAATCTGTATTATCGTTTTTTTATATTTTTAATAGTCTGACCTTAACTAACACCTAAATTTAATCAGACTAGAGCAACACCGGACATTCAGGCATACGACGGGAATCCATCCTTTTGGGGTAGAGGTACCGCGCGTTCGAATGAAGCGATTCGAAGCATCGTTCCTTGTGCGTACCGCAAAGGACTGGAACAAGTTGCCTGGCTCTTTTTTCCGTCCAAATACGATGTTAGGACTTTCAAAAGTAGAGTGAATAGGCACTTACTAGGCTAGCGTACCATCTTTCGACCAAATCTCCACTAAAACCAGGTGGGATCTTGGTCAAGCGCTGGCTTATCAAACGTAAAAAAAAGTCTCCATTTAGTATATTCTATGCGACCCTAGTATCCATCAATAAAACCATAGCATCTTACAAATAATTTGCTCATACCTAAAAGTATGTTCGTACATTAGGTACTTTCAATTTAGAATTTATTTGTATTATGATGCGTAAATCAACGAGTTACTTACTTTTTCAACAAAGTCCGTATTAAATGTGACACTCAGTTTTGGAAACAAACATACTTTGACAGTCACATGGACAGTTCCCAACTTTCACCCGCGTATTTTTTTACGCGACGCTACGCAAGGAGCTACGACGTAGCCACTAGCGACCGCGCCCGTAGACCTCTACACCGTTAATGGCGGGAGTTTGCTCCGTCGCTCCACAGACTGCAAATGTCACCTAATAGGCCGAATAAAGCACCAGTAGGGCAACTGTTCTACTGATCATATTCCTTTGTTTTAAACTTAGAAAATCGCACCGTTGGACACAATTAAATGTGAGACTATGTCAAACGGAGATTAGCTAGTATTTGTTTCATTTCATTTTGCGTTTTATAAAAGTAAAAAAAATATACTGGGTTTAGCTTCGAAGAAAAATATGTAACGAACATATGTCATCTGTGAAAGTTGAAATAAAATTCTATGTAATAAACGGTACACAATGCGTACGACTCTACCATGTAGTTATATTTTGGAAAGCAATTTTATAAGTAATGAATATATAGCACGGAATGAGGAGTTACATTAACTGGTAAGGTATTTAATACTAATATAATTTCACGTAAGGCTGCGGAAAATACTAATTTATAACTGTACAAGCTGAGGCTTACGTTTACAACACTACGTACATTTAAGTAAACATATCAAAGTTTGAGATAGCTTAACCCGGTTGACTTAGCTTAGCTTAACACAATGTTTACTTGTTGCCATTGTTAGCTTGCGTTTTGTTCTGACGTATAATTTTTTTGTTTTAAATGATAATAGATCGTAAAAAATGATATACTCGTATACCCCTTGATCTTGTAAAAAAAACTAACAGGACTTATGAAAAGCTGTTAGGCATACGAGCTTAGCGGTTAATACTATATTTATCATTACCTTTTGTTCTACTTTGTAACTAGCACATTCATTAAACTACGTAATATAATACACAAACGACAAAATCCCTTTTAATGAAATAAAAATGACAGTTCACAAATAATTTGATTCTAACAACAGTAATTACTTTTGCAATTGGTTTTAAATAATTAGAGGGTAATATCGATTCATGTAGTACGAGCACATTATTGTTGATCTCTTGTATCTACTCGTATAACTCAATATGTAATTTGTAAGAATCACCTTTTTTGTCATTACATGTTGGGAGTCCTCTTTGTAATGATAACTGAATAGAATTCAATTCGTAACATCTTTACCAATCAAATGAGGATGAGCGACGTACGGCGGCCGCAACGGCGCAGCAGGCAACGGACCTAAGACGTCCCGGAGGAATAGGATACTATCCCAAGTTGCAACTTGTTTTGTGATATTCTATAAATTATATTCAATGTTACGCAGACTTGACGCGGTTCACAGTAAGGTTGAATAATCCTTAAATAATAACTACAATCAAGCGATATAAAACATAAGTGTTGGTTTAAAAAATGTTAGGAGAAATCTATATTTGTGTGATACTGCAATTTACATATTTTACTATAACTTTATAATTTTTCGTAACATTGAATGGAATCTATGTACTGGATATACCAGCACATATATTGAACATCTAAGAAGTTATCTGTGTGTAGGTACAATATGTGCCTTCGAGTCAGTCTGCGAGGTACACGGAGCACGTAGTTTTTATCTAGCGGCGCACAGCGTCCCGAAGCGCTCTACCGCCGTCGCCGCCTGCCCGCCAAAGATACTGTTGAACAAACCGAGCGGATTTAGTATGTTTAAATTTCTACACTTATTTTATGACCTAGATGATTTTCTCACGTTGTTGTAGGAAATTTATTGCGTGATCTTCTATGCGTTTTTGGTTATAATACTTGCTCATTATTTTAATAGTGTTAGTAGAGTAATACTCCTCGTTAAAGTATATTAATATGTATCGCGACATGCACTGAAAAAAACAAATTGTATAAATACCATTTCAGTGTATTCAGGTATTCTAAAATCATTATGATGGAATGTATTATACGTGTATCTTCTCGCCTATCGTTGAATCAATGCACGTGGCAACAGCCGACGGCAAACCAGCTGTTCGCATTTAATGCTGTAAGCACGTTCACGTAACGCGCGATTTGCGCGACACGTAACACAAGCTGAACAGCGACGGCCGCCCAGGGCTGCTGATATCCGCCCACATAATTTTTGTATGTCTCATTACGGAATATTACAGCTGCTACACACAGCACTAAAATATTTATCATTATCATATATCATTTATATCCTCGAATGACATGCTATAGCTTGTTTGATGTTAATAACATTATATTATTTGTTTTACAAACAACGAATTCGATACAGACGAAGAAGGAACTTTTTTTGCGTGGCTAATTATTGAAAGGAAGACGATAGACAGCGCGAGCGAAGGAATACCCCGTATCGGGCTCCTTGCTGCTACTCAACAAGCCCTCGATCTCTCTGATTTATGACCTCGCCTCTCGCTTGCACAAAATCCAAATTTATGACAGGATTACGCTTTCGCTTGAAGCGTCGACCGCGCTATTCTATTTCAGTATGATGCAGCTTGTTCAAATACGTAATATATCAAACCTAAGTAATATTTTATCGCATGCAGTTTGTTTTAAATCATTGTACACATTGTTCCGTACTAATATCCGTAATTTTATAATGTTTTATTTTAGTTTTATCTTGTGTTATATTTATATTCATAAGCTGTTTTTAATATAAGCTTATTTTTAATTAATATTAAGTATCTCATACTACGAGTAAGTACTAATCGCATTTCATGTCCCGTACCTCGATTAGATTCTTGGGAGCACTGAGACACAGGCATTCGGGACGCATGCCGACATGCTGCCGGCGGCGGGTTGCATGGGACGCTTGGAGTGCGGGGCGAAGGTGGGGGGGCGGCGCCTACAAATTAAATTCCCCGGCGTTGTCCGCGGCATCCCGCGACACTGCCTTCAACGCGGAACTCGGAACTACTCAAAAGAAAACCATCGACGTGTTCATATAAGGATTTTGTCCGGCGGCTATAATTTACAAGCTAAACACTGAAGTGAACTAGTAGTAGCAACCAGTTGTCTAGGACATGTTACCTTGCTCTCTCCGAACTTGGTGGAGCACGGGCAGGCGGAGCATCCATATGTCTTCTATGTAAATGTGCATTACCCACTAATACCATATTTCTCTGAACACAATTAAGAGTAAATTTATTTTCAACATAACGTCTGATCGCCATTGCCTACAAACATCTGTCAGCATTAGGAACTTTACGCCCAATATCTATCAATATACATATATATACTATGTATGTACATATCTAACACAATTGACAAAGGCTCTACTAGACCGACATAATTTAACCCAAATAGTTAATCTAGTATAACAAGGGCGAGCGGACTTCCAATTTGTGTAGTTTGAATATTCATCCGGAGCCTACACCACCCCTTCCCACTGTCTCTGCCAGTAGAGCGGCAGCGACGACGACCTTCAGCGGCCCGCGCCCGCACTCTCACACCTCTCCATGTCTCTATTACTCCATCCTGATCATGTGTGTAGAATTTCATTTGAGACTTTAAACCGGTTTTACAAAAGTTTTACTGTTAATTAGTTTAATTGTTTGTGCGATACATATGTATGTAGATTTTATGTTTCGCATAAATAATGTTTGCTCATTTTGCCTGAAAACAATGCAATTATCAGAACCTATACAACGCTTATCGGCTTTGTTCTCTCGAAATATGAATGGTGCATTATACGCGTTCGCTTTGTCCATTGAATACGACAATACAATTATTACAATCGTAATGTTATTAAAATATTTTTTTTAATTAAATATGGATATGTACTTAAATTGAACTTTGAGATTTGTTTATGGCCGAAGTACATACTATAGTATTACATGATGTTTCTTCTCCTTATACAGCTCTTCACAAACGGCATCTGATCCAAACTTAAAATAGAGAGGAACAACAATGAATCAATAATTACCTACTAAACCACTTCCCACTTTTGCAAATGCAATGAGGTCGAGAGGTAGGTCGGCTCTGCTGGCCGCCGGCATCGCCGCACACAGCCAAAGATCTTTGTAATTCGTAAAAATTTTGTTAAAACTGTACCAGCATAGCTCAGTGCAAAATAATTGTTTTTTAATTAAGTAAATGCATTGAAATTTTAAAAAGTACGTTAGTGCATAAACGTTAATTTGGTAACAATATTTCCGTATGGCATTTAAAATGAACTAACACAATCTTATTAGTCTTACAAGAATATTTGAATCAGTCGTCTTACCAATACAACCACCAAGAACAAAATAATTGAAGACATTTTTGATATTTTCATTTGCTACCACACCTTTACTTGATTGGTCTATCAGAACACCGGCGACGAATAGCGAGCGACGAGGAGTGAATGACACGAACATAACGCGCTGTCTGCTTTTTTTTATAATGCAAAAATGCAAACGAGCAATCGGCTACCTAAAAGCGCTGTAATAGCGAAGTGACCGTTGCCCATAGACATTCGTAATTGCAGATGCGTTGCCTACTTTTAATCGACGGAGAAGGAGAAACACGAAAAATAATATTTCCTCTTCCTATGCGTGCTCTCCTCCGTGAAGTACACTTCCTCTTCCCACCCATCTCTGATAAGAAATGGGTGGGAAGAGATAGAGGCCTAGTATTAGGCCTCCGGCACCACACTCATCAGACGAAACGCGGAATTGCTTCCACTTCACGCCTGTGTTCTATGTGGTCGTGGTATTACACAGGGCGAGCCGGCCCATTCGTGCGAAGATGTTAAAGCGGGCTCTACCAATGTCGAAAGCCACACCGCTGCTAAATAATCCTATTTTATCAAAGTGTATATAAATATGTCTAATTTATTGTTTAATATTATGACCAAAAAGAGAACATAAAATGTAGTAATTAAGTAACTACACATAGGCTGGTATCCCACAAGGCTGTGTACCGTTGCCTACCCCATTTCTTCTTCATATCAAGGACATGTCGCAAATAAGCAACATACATTGCACTGTACACGTGTCGCGCCAACGTTTCTCGGGCTACTACCGATGAGAACCGGACTTAACTTGAGTCTGGACTGGAGACCCTTTTAGGTGAAGTCTCGGATTGGCTTTGACAAAATTTTGTTGATATCAATCCCAAAAAGACACAAGCCTGCGCCATTTCTGCTAAAAAAAAGCCTTTGTCGTGTATCTTTTCGTAGATCGTTTCGAGGGCACTCCCCTTGTGGCTTCAGTCAGTATAATTTATTTCGGCGTGGACATATCGAATGGCGTTCAATCACGCGGTTATATGCAGGACTAGGTCACGCTGGCATCTTAAAAGCTGGGTGTGCTCAGAGAGCGAAGCAGTACTTCCAGGCGGGCAACCGACTTCACCTTTATAAGCTGCAAGCTGGGTCCCATTGAATACTGCTCGCATCTCTGGGCGGGTGCACCCCAATACCAGCTCCTTCCATTGGACCGCATACTACGGAGTGCGGTTACAATCGTCAACGACCGAGCTCTTAATGATCGATTTGACACTCTGGCTTTGGGGAGGGATATTGGTTTTTTATGCATTTTTTAACGGAAATACCACGCAAATTACTATTTACTACAAAGAATTTTATAAAACAATTCCCGCCGCCGAGTTCCGTCATCGGATCATTCGATAGACCGCCAGGTACCATCCACACCATCTCGATGAATCCATCGATGGATGGCAATTCACAACCGTGCGGTTGTGGAAAATGTTGTGTTCGGCGGTGTATCCAAACCGTTACGTATCGTATCGTAAACGTATCACCTTCTCAAAGGTTGTCAACGCATCTGTACTTCCTCTCATATTGCGGATGGGCATGATGATCACACTTCAGTAAAAGCTTTTTTTACCTTAACCTTAACCTTATTTATATCAAAAAACGAATTGCATTGCATAATGATTCTTCACAATTAGTAAAATAATAACCGTTTCTACTACTTGACTTCAATATGTTTGTTAATATCAAAATCAACAATTCCCACTGTACGTTCTAATGTTCCGTCAGCAGCCGTTGCCACTCGTAACAGCCGCCTTTGAGTTATGAGGCCATTGCTCAAAATTAACAATAACTAGTATTGAGGAAGTTTGTAGCGATTTTGTGCGTGTTGTTAGGTGAGATTGTTGTATTAAAAGGTCGGCGAGCCTCATCATAGGATCGGCAAGACGACAGTGGGTAGTACTTGCTTAGGCCCTTTTGTGTGGCTAAGTCGTTCGGGAATGCTGCTTACGCCTCACGCCCAGAGCTCAACGACCAGCTAAGGATGTCGATGTCTCTGCAGTTCTAAATACTAACAAAACACTAGTATTGCATATTCCTTACGCTAAAAGTTCATTGTAAGAAATAGCATCGCGCTTTTTTTTTAATAAATAGGGAAGTCTCTACAATACAAAACTAAGGCAGCAAAGTAAAGGCTAGTGATTCCAGAGTAACTTTGTTCCTTTATCCGTGTATTTAAATGTGTACTTGTGTTGGTTTGCCAGTTACATATCAACGATATCACTATTTACTTTGACATAAACGAAGCCCAGCAAATTTAATTTCCTATCATAAGGCTCAGTTGATTGAAGACACCGACATTAATTATAATTATCGAAATTAATTTCAATGAACACCGTACCTGATATATGTATCTGCTGTGTTTCATATGAACACGCCGGTGTGACGTAATCGAGTTGTGCGCAATGCACTCCCGTCCCGCCTCAAACAGGTTTTAACATAATTAAAATGTTATTAACCGTAGATTTATTAAAAATTCGTTCTTTCTTTTACTCGTTAAAATGATTATCTATCACTCTTAAATGAAACTCCCACTAGTTAAAATAATTATTCTGTAAGTTTTTATTCGATAAGATTTTAGTATGAATTTCAAGTTTTTATTGTAGTCAACTTCCCATTGAAAATAAAACAAAACATTTTCTAAAGTTGTTTTTTCAAATCAAATTTGATTTGTATCACATTCGACAGTGACAATGGCCTTGGTCCCTGGCGTTACTGAAGTTTGCTATTTGGCGTTACATGACGTTCGGTACACGACTGCGCCTTCACCCTAATATAAATTGAAACATGTCCCAGCGCGCTCGACCCTTTAGACCCCGATTGCAGGTTAAAATAAAAACTTTTCTAGCAAACTTACTCATAACACTCTTTATTAAATAAATACTTGTTTCCAGGTTACACTTCATGTATGACGTGTTAAATCAAACATTAGATCGAGAAGCATAATATATGACGTCATAGTGATAGTTCCCGTTGTAAAACGCATCATATCATAACCTATTTTACAGACGCATTGAAACGTATCGTCGCTCCAATTTACAGCAGGTCCAGCGATCCGGAACAACTGTAAGTGGGACACAGGCGGCGGCTGTTCACACGCGGACGGTCAAAGTGGTGCCGCACTGTACTGCTTGCTGACCAAGTAATCGACCGGCATAACCTGCGATCGGTGGAATTTATCATCCAGATTAATAAGCCGCTTAAACTATCGATCTCTAAGTAATAATAACCGTTAAATATATTTATTTATTCATTTGTTTCCACTCCGAACAATACTTGTTAGTATCCCAAATAAAACTTATGATTCAGACATACATAAATACATTTTTCAGTGTTCTTTTATCATAACTTTATCTTCACGTTATCAATCACCGCGAGCCAGTGGAGGCTGTGAACTAGCCATCGTGATCGCTACTGCTGCATTTCAGTAACAGAGAATCGAGACGTGAGATCGATGACTTTGGTCTACGATACGTACAACACATGAAAAAACAACAGTGCAAAGCATTATTTAATTTGATGCTTGCTTTCAATCATAATTTGCGAAATGTACGCGTGAGTGAGCGCTGTTATCGATCCCAGTAATGTGCAGCCACTGGCTGTTGGCGGCTGGTGGCATCCGCGCGCGGTGAATGATGAAAATCATTGCACTGATGTGTAACACATGAAATATTGCTTTTAATAATGGATCAGATTAGTTGATAAGCACAGGTTGTTCGTAATAATACAAAAAATAGCGAGTAATGCAGTGTAGCTGCCGGACAATATGTAACAAAATATAATTAAACAGCGCAATTCCACAACGCTGACACCTACCTACAACCTACACGATTTCCTGCCACAATAAATTTACTTATTAAGGAAGGATTACTTTTAGACCACTAGACAGGATCGTGTTCTTTTATATCCTCTTCTGCCTCACATTGGATACCGCTATATTTGTTATTTGAGCGATAATTGACACAAAACGGACGTGCTACATTTAAAACCACATTCGAAATGTCCACTGATTTGCCCCGCGGCGGTCGCTGTGGTCGCAACGTTGCAGACGCGTTAATGGCTACGGCTATATTTATTAACACATTTTTATGAACCGCGATATAAAATCCTTAATTTGCTATTTTATCAACCGAGTTTCATACGAAAGGCTTCAATTGATAGCAACAGAAAAATATGGAAGAAAATACAGATTGAATGTCTGAATGTCTCTTTAAATGCGTAAGAAATATTTTGCATCACTCAGAGCCATCTGGCGGGAGCAGCGAGCATAGCAACTTTGTGTAGCATTTACTGATTTTAAAATGTAATCAGTAAAGTGAAGTTCGTGCTAACAATAGATATTCAATATGATTTTTCAAAATGCACCAATTTGTCTCGTTATTTTCATCGGAGGTTCAACGCCAGATCTGTTTTTTCATACGATTTTCATTATTTTTGAAGTAAACAATGGCTGTACATAGGTGGAGTCTTTGAAATGCTTATCTGGCTAAAATATTTATGTTTCTTTCATCTTCTTCTTCTTACGTTACCTCTTCAATGCTGTTATTTATGGTTCTTTACAATGCATGAATTTCCCAAGCGATACTAAAATGTTAAAGTGCTTCAGGCGGCACATTTTATAAGAACAATGGAATCAAACTCAGCATTCATTTGTGCGATGATGATCGAAATCGATTCGAAGCGATGTTAAAAAGCAAAAAATGAAAAGATATTCATATCGAGAAAGTTCAAACAGGGCTCATATTGTATTATATTAAGTACGTATAAACAACCATCATAAAATGATGTGTAACAAGCACAATCCCGTATATATACGAGAAACAGGAGCAAACTTTTTATTTTTCTAACAGCACTAAAATCATTATTAACTGTTCAAATTGTATCAACTCTACGCACAAATAATACAGAATAGGCACGTGTCTCCTCTATCCTCTGCTGGTGCAGCAGAATAACGTCACACATTGTTGTTGTGTACTACTCTGTTGTTGAGTTGTGACAGTCAACAACTGCCAGCGAACCGACACAACTACACACAACACTAGCGTTGCTATTTGAAGCTCACAAACGATGCATCATAATTGTAATCTCCTACAAATTCCACCGTAAATTAAATAATTGATTGCATTCAAACTAACTTACTATTCCTTTATTATCTGCGAGGTAAATATTATAAATTTAAAGATATAAAACGGTTCCGGTTAGAATTTTGACGGCGAGAGGTTCCTGTTGCAGATATTATTGAGATGACATTTTCAAAATGGCGGGAGCTCTAAATTCTCTTTGCATAATTGATTGGATTGAAGCGGGAAATGGCTCGCTCTGTGCATAATGTTAGTTAAGTACTTGAACGTTCTGCTTTGTAGTCTACTGCTCAAATTGAGTTCCAATACATTTGCTTTACATTAATACTACCTACAACCGATTTTTTTATGTAACGTTACTGTTGTAGTGTTTCGAAATACTACGCATAATAAATGTAGCGCTATATTAATTGTCAATGATGGATTAATCCAAAAACGTCCAAAGATGTGTCCTGCGTCGCTGTGCATACTTCCTGATTGTACAACCATCTCTCTACCAAACCGAGATAATATGAAATCATCTTTTTGGTATGATAAGAAAATTCTGCGTATTAAAATAAAATTATATGAAACAGTTTATATCTTTATACATAAACTTTATGCAATCAGAATTATGTTTCACAATTGTACATTGCTACAAAACAAATAACGGGTTGGATTTGTAATGTGACCCGGTGCGTTGCGAGCGCGGACGGCGGCCTTTTGCTTTGATCGATGGCGCGTGAAATTGGCCTCGTTCCGACGTCACAATCATTCTGCTGACGCTCGAATCGCTTTGCCGATGACCATTGCTATTTCCATTACTGCCACCCAATGCCTCGCCTTTACAATGCTTTGTACTGTGCAAACTGTCAGCTCTCAGATAATATTAAATATGGAAGGTAGCCACCTACATGTAACTAACTGTAAATCTTCATACATTTCAACAATATCGTATGCATATTGCAGTCGAATTACATTTGAACTTACCATATTTTTCCCTCGGGACTTCTGCGATTTGGACTGATAGATGCGAATAGTAAATGTGTCAATGTATAGCGGCCACTTAATATCGGGTCTACCTCTTGCTCATGTGACCTTCTACTAAGGACGTCAGACTTCGGCTCCACATCCGCAGAGCAGCGCACCATACTCGTGTCATACCAAATTCAATTCGCATCACAAATTAAATTGATTCCGGATCGTTCCGCAGCGCGCGGCGTCTTTCAACGAATTTGAAGCAATTTGCATTGCGACGTAACTTGATCACTTTAAATGGTGTGCTGATAAATGTCACATGAGTAGAAAAGATTACAAAACATTCGACTTCAACAACGACGTCATAACCTGCAGACTTTATTTACTCATTGTTTATTACATACGACGACACATAGTGTCGGGGAACTCCCGAAATAGCCCACTACCAAACTCTCAACTTCTACCGTTATTTTTTTTATCTAAAAGAAGGGGAAAAACAAGCAGCGTAAATACCGAGGTGAGTTGTGATAATTTGACACGACAATGAATGGGACCAATATGTTCCTAGGAACCAAGTACCTTAAAAATAAAGAAAAACAAAAACATCAAAATCTCCAAAATTAACAAAATTGTTCTTTTCAAACTATATACGTATCATCTCGCTGGCCCACTCACTTAGGGTCTACACAAGGTTTTATTAACCTTAATGTTTTGGTTTAAACGTAGAGCCGACTGTTTGCCTGTCGCTAAATCTACTTCGGAGATTAAAAAACTAAGTAACGTTGCTAAGTGTGTTAAATTTCTACTGGTTTGAAATTCAGTTAGTCTTTGGTTAGATTATTAGGAAGGAGATCATAGGTTCTGCATTGTAAATATAATTATAGCTCGTCCGCTTCTCATCGGGATGTCAAAGGCCAGTTAAATGGCAGAGTAAGGCAATTACTTGGATTTAATACATTTTGCGGAGTCACATATAGCCAACTAAAAAGCTACGTCCTACGAACGAGTACATGTAGAAATCTATTAGCAAAAGAAGACGTACGCACAAATTAATTCTTGGTTTTTTCAAACTGCTTCAGGTATTTCAAAAGATCCTCAATGTCAGTCGTTTTTCTCATTTTAATGTTGATGCTATGACCATAATTATGATTTCAAATTATTTTGCACATCATTACACTGTGTTTATATGTATGTATGTAGATAGAGAATAGCGCTTTGTGCGTGCCGCCCGCGGCGATACATAAATAGAATGCAAATTAAATGATAATCCATGCGTTTGCCAGAAATTATTTTAGTTTGCCGAAGCATTGCACCAGTTTGGTTATAATTTAGTAGCAAACAAAATTAAATCAAAATTTCAATTATAAACGTGGATGTACAGTCAAATTGATTACAGTTATATATATAACTAATAATAAAAAAATATATATATATTTTTTTATATAATAAGGGGCCAAACGAGCAGCGTGAATATCAAGGTGATCATCATAGACATCCGCAATATCAGGGGAACTGTAGATGCGTTGCCTGCCTTTGAGAAGATGATACGCTCGCTTCTTGAAGGACCCCAAGTCGTAGCGGTTTGGAAACACTGCCGAGGGCAGACCATTCTACAACGCGGCTGTGCGAGGCAAAAAATTACGCGAAAACCGCACGGCAGTAGAGTGCTAGCCATCAAGATGGTGTGTATGGTAACTGGCGGTCCGTCGGATCGCGTCCTATGACGGAAATCGGCGGCGGGTATTATTTCAAACAATTCTTCGGAGCACTCCCCGTGGTATGTACGGTAGAATATGGAGAGGGCACTAACATCCCTCCGCAAAGCCAGAGTGTCGAGCCGATCAGTAAGAGCTCGGTCGTTGACGATTCGAATCGCTCTACGTTGTATGCGGTCAATTGGACGTAGCTGGTATTGGGGTGCTCCCGCCCAGAGATGCGATGTGGTGCCGAACTTGCGCCTTATAAACATGAAGGCGGTGCCCCGCCTGGAAATACTGCTTCGGCCTGCTGAGCACACAGCATTTTAGAGGCCAGCTTGGCCTTTTCTTCCAAATGACCGCGAAATGAACGTTATTCGATATGTCAACGCCGAGAATACCGATGCTGGCTGACGCAACCAGGGGAGTGTCCTCGAGACCACGATCTACGACAAAGGGTTGTTTTTTATGTTACAGTTATAATTAACGCATAAGTACCTACATTTTAAGTTTCCATTGCCACAACATATGTACGAAAAACATATTGTTGTCTCTGCATTTAAAAGAAAATGAATGAACGAGACAGATAACAAAAGTTTACCGCAATGGTAACTCACATAACATAAGCTAAAACATTTTCTTACGGCGAAAAAAAAACATTATTATTGTATTTAATAACATTATTATATACATATATCGACGAATAATTTTAAAGATGTGTATAAAGTCAACCAGCACTGGGCCAGCGTAGGCCTAATCACCCCTAACTTACAGTACACTCAAAGCCCCTCGGTGGGGACTTATAGTGACCTGATGATGATGATAATTTTAAGTTAACTGTAATCAAATATTCAAGGTAAACATACTCAGACTGTGAACTTGAAGATGGTTTTGTCCCTGTTTTCCCTATTATAAACAGACCGCCCTCTAGTGGCCGCAATAAGTAACCTAACAATTAATGTATATGAAATAATTTGACAAAAACTCGTTAGTAGTTTCCGTACGAAATGTTAGATACCGTTAAATAACATATTTACAAATCAAATCTTTGAAAGAGACTAAAATTGAATTACTGCCATCTATGATGTTAAAGGAAGACTAGAATATATCCATGTTCGTTGAAACCTTCCATCCCTGAACAAAGTTACCCCTACTGACTGATAGATGTCACTGCAAATGTATAAAGCATGTTCAGATTCACGATGCTACTGAATAAATATCTCCTGTAACAAGTCGCAGAACTTATTGCTAAGTAAACAGAGCCTGTATTATTTTATTTAATTCGAACACAATGTGACCATTCGACTTATGAAAAGTCCTAAAAGAAATAATAATTTGTTGACTATTTTAAATGTAACGCTGCTTTCTATATATCTTTGATGAACAATATCTGTTCGACGTTAGGTTAACTATGTATATGCGTTTTTATATACAACATTTATCAAAAAAACCAAATCGTCTACGTTACGTTATTACCTAATTAACTAACTAACTGGGCGTTGGCCTCGGACAAAAAGATGCATTTTTCCGGATTCCGCGCCGCCCTCTCGTCCCTAGCAGTTTTCTTTATATATTATAAGGTGGCAAACGATCAGCCACCTTAAGTCGTTACAATTGCAAAGTGGCCGCTGCCCATAGACATCCGCTATTGCAAATACGTTGCCTACCTTTAGTTGACGGAGAGGAGAGGAGAGAGAAGGAAAAATAGGATATCATCTTTCCCACGCGTCTCCAAATACAAAGTGTATCCCTTCCCATCATTTCCTTAAGGAAAAGAGGATTATAATTAGGCCTCCGACACCACACTCATCAGACGAAACCCGGAATTACATACTTCCACTTGACGCCTGTCATCTGTGTGGTCGTGGTATTACACCGGGCGAGCCAATTCGTGCAATAGATGTTGTTGTTGCTGGCGTCTACCACTGTAAAAAAGTAAAAAAAGAGGTCCGTAATTTAAAATCTTTATTAAAGTGGACGGCTTTTATATCTGTGACCGCGGTCTGCGCGGCTTCAAAGCAAGCGAGTGTTTAGTGACGTCACTGCGCTGCGGCGATTGCACCTCTAAGCCTGGCTTAATTGATAAGTTGCTAATACCGTAAGCATCGGATATTAAACGCA
Organism: Papilio bianor; assembly: GCA_011763625.2. Lineage (NCBI taxonomy): Eukaryota > Metazoa > Arthropoda > Insecta > Lepidoptera > Papilionidae > Papilio > Papilio bianor. The sequence continues at coordinate 56,827 of JAAOEG020000012.1, read as the reverse complement.
AATCCCGTGTCTGTGAAGTCTGTGTACAATACAGCGATAACATAATTACATTAATGTATAGATTTTTCCCCAATTTACATAAAATTCCAAAAAAGCCGTACATATTGTCCGCCTCCTACAATTGTGTTTGACTACTAGAACGAAGGAAAATTATATTATAGAAAAAAAAGACGAAGAGAAAATGAAATTTACGTTGAATCACGGCTTTCGAGGAATGGAAGAGAGTAAAAAGGAATGTCTGACTGACGGAGGGTGACGGAAATAACTTTCCTCGAGCGTAAACGTATCTTGATGGAAAGAAAATGAAACCTGCAGCGCAATGATGAAACTTCACAATACAAAAGTACAGAGTTAAAATGAACAGAGGCAACGCAATATTTTTAGTTTAATATTGCATTTAACAACATTTATTTATGAATTGCTTGTATTCATTTACCTACATACATATGTTGATATCGTTCGATCTCTTTATCCGCGCAATTAAAAACAAAAACTTGTCAAGTAGCCTATGGGTTCTTCCAGATAGTTCAACATTTATGCTAAATTATATCCAGATCCATGCGGCAGTTATGGTGATACCTTTTAACAATCGTCCATCCATCCATCTAAACATTTGTATTTATATTATAACATTAACAGTAAGATTAAGTATCCAAGGACTAATTTAAATGATAACGTTTTTGGTATAGTTAGAGAACAAATATGGTAAATGATCGCTTTTACGTTATTTTATTTTTGTTCGTATAGTGAAGCATCGTAAATGTAAAATTGACCAAAAACTCTTTGTTAATAACGTAATATAATAAAAATATTTATAAGTAAGTATTTCAAGTTTTGTGTAAATCTTCATGCTGCACGAAGACCCGGCCTTAGATTTGTATTTCTATAGACATATGATCGAACAACGACGAAGAACGCCGAAGCTTGATATTAATTTTGAATCAATAATAGACGTTACTTAATCTCCAATATCCCCGTAGCGTTGCAGAACGAGTTCACATTGCGCCGCCAGGTCACACTATCATGGGCTCTGCGTTTGGTCTCTAACCATGTCCGCTCGATTGTCTTCATTTTGGCCGAGACTTATATAAAATAATTTATAGGAGTAACTCTTCCATATATTTGCTATCTTCACATCAGTATGATTACATTATCGTGTAATCTCAATTGTTGCGTAGTGTCTATATGTAGTGAGTCTTGACGTCTGAAGATGGACAAAGGATTGGGAATAATTGCGCGGCGCGGTACTGCGCGGCACTGTGCGCCACTGTGTGCCACTGTGTTGTACTGCGCGGCACGACGGCCGCGGTGCTAGCAAATTGTGATTGCAAAAACTTTTATACTGGAAACAATCCACGGAGACACAAAAATTGTCCACAATCATGAGAATTTTCGCTTCGCTATACTTCCGCCGACGATTATATATTTTTTGCCTTCTTTTATTATTCCTCTGCTCTCCGTTACATTAGAAAGATACGAGAAACAATATATAAACCATCTATCTTCATACTTAGGGTCGTTCAAGTATTACGTAAGTAGATTTAGTACAATTTCTGACCCCCTCGTTCTCCATTTCATCATAAGTAAGCAAAGCTCTTATATTGTTACGTAAGCATTGCTAATGTAAACTATATTATATGAACCATACTTTTATTTAATAAACACTGACTTATTTCGTTACAACATAACAAACCAAAACTAAAACTTTTTTATAAGTGTCAAACTCAAAAAACCGCGTTTTTTCTTCCAACTGACATTAGTCCTGAGTTGCTAGCATCAATTTATTGCCACATTGCTAAAACTACGTAGATATATTTTTAAAGTATTCTGGTTTTTAATTTTGTTTTCAAGAACAGTTAATATGTTGGTTGCCATTATGTGAAAAACTTCTGATGACCAACTAGACTCTCTCCCCCTCTTCCCGGTCATACGCAAAGTAAAGACCCCCCCCCCCTCTATAGTGCTAACGTTATACTTGAACGGCCCCTTATCAATGTTTGACGCAAAAAAACTGTTTTAACGAGATAAATCTTATTAAGCAAGTTATATAATAGTTTCACATTTTCCACAAAACATGGAAAGCCAATAAAAGCAAAACATAATTTATAGACGCAGGATTAACAGAAGATATTTTATTTACACAAATTATTTAGATACGAGTATGAGAGAAGACCACTTAGCATCCGCCTCTTGAAGGCAGGCGACTTTGTATCGAGCAACTAGCAATACTTGGTAAATACAAATATTATCTATTTGGTGTGCGCTGGCAGGTACTATGAAATCCATTGAAATCTTTCAATTAAAACGAGTTTTAAAATGAAGTGAAATTAAAACTGTTTGTCTGGAAAATGAAAGCTTCAGTTGCAGAAAGTTTAGAGCAGATTCTTTGTTGAGCGTTATATATTTCTGTAGCGTCTTTTTGTGTCAAAACGAGCTGCCTTTGTATTCCGCCATTTTAATCTGTCCTCTATTTGGACGTTTTTATTTGACGAACAGAAAATGCAAAAATCTCCAATCTCCCTAGATAAACATCTTCAATTGAAAATCTCATTCATTCCAATTTCGTTACTAAATAATGAAATATGATAAGATCTCGTTTAATGCTTGCTTTAGAACCTGAATATGACCTCGGCATCGGCTAGTTGATATAGAGGATAAAAAAAGTTATGTATTTTCATTATTTCAAATTAAATTGCCTCGAGAGCCAAATTCAAATATTTGTATTATATATCATTCACAAAAAAAGTAAACTGATTTGCTTTTAGCAATTTCATTTTTTGCACCATCAGTGTTTAAATAAATATCACTGTTTGAACTTCCATTTGCTGACAAAACGAGATGAAAGTTTTAGTGTTAGCGCGCGCGGGAAGCACTCCAATCTCATTCAATTGAATTGTTCAGCGTGGAACCGGCGCGGAGCCCAGCGCGGAGCACGGCGGAGTGCTGTCTCATGAATGGAGTGCGCTCTTGCCAATATAACACTAAATTGTTCTTTACTAAACTAATAGTTCAATGACATTCCTACGAAATTAAAAGGATCGCTTCTTCTTTCATTTATACACTAATAAAACAAGGTAGTTGAATATCAAGCGTAGGACCAATAGTTCTCAGGTGAATATGTTTGCTTTTAACTCTAACGTACCAACCGGTATGCACAGAGCTGCATAATGTAATTATCAAAAGCCGATCGACAAACATAGCAGCAGCTTTACATAAGCTATATATGTACGTCAAAGGAAAAATAAAATAAAGCATTTGCTTTAACGTATTAGTTTGTAGGAGATGTGTATGGCTCTTGAAGAGTAAACAGCTTTATACGGCTATGCACTCGATGGCTAATGAACTGCACACAAGTGAGAGGTCGTGGAAGGGGGGCACTCGAGTCTTCGCTAGGGCTGGGTGAATGGACGCCGAGAGCTCCTCGCTCGTCGCTCAGAGCTGAGTGAGTGAGTAAGTGCTGCAGTGGAATCAATCGCAGTTGCGACATCATTCAACTAGCTTAGAGTGGCATATATTGTAAACACTGCATTATATTGTCAAGTGCGACTTAAGTATCATTAAATCACATTTTTTATATAAGAAAAGGGGCAAACGAGTGGCGAGAACGCCGAGGTGATCATTTACGCCCATGGACATCTGCAGACAGTACACACTATTGAGCTTATTTACAGTCTATAGTTATGTTTCAATATATGTATAAGTATAAAATGAAATTAAAAGGAAATTATTTCATTTGAGTTTAAGAAGAAACTTGAATTACAATCTTAATTTCACAATTTTCAGATAAAACAACGGTAGGTAGCGATGTCCACTTGATGAGATCCGAAGAAGGATCTCATTATATCTAATTACGTACCCTTATCATAATGAATTCTATCTTTGTCCTTATAACTTTCAAATTCCAATAAAAGGAAAATGTACCTTCTGTATTACTTTAGTAAGCTTATTTATAAATAAAGTGTAATATAAATGCTTTTTATTGTTCACTTGGTTGTTTTTCGATGGATTCTGAGACCAAAGTCTCCCTGTATAAAACATACTGTTATCACAGTTTTTTCAAATGTCAACCAACCATTAGTCTAAGGCCCATATTTTGCAGATAGCGGTTCTAAGTTTAATCGAGTCAGTGTCCCCTGGCTCGCTATGTGTCTGCTTGCTCCACCGTTTCATTACCTTTGCGGAGTTTGCAACTGTTGTACTTCAAATGAATTAAAATGAACTAATAATACTTGCAATAAAGTATCATTCAGCCTAACTTACAAGTAAATTGTGCATTTATGACATAATAATAAGAACTGAGAAATAAAATCTACGTTAAATTGGCAACTTTAGAAGACAAGGCGTCCACATACGAGTATGGTCTAGGATGTCTCCAATGTTATCATTTTTTTATCTTAACATTTCTGTGCTCCTATTACATAACAATGCAACACTGTGCAATAATTCAATCAATTGTCGGTGAAGTTGTTTGAAGCTTCCTCCTTTTGTCAGTCCACGTGAAGTTACTATAATACTGCTGTTAATCGACCTTGGACTATTTGGTATATTTTCTGAAAAACATTTTATTCCATAAGTTCCTATGCATATTCGTGTATAAAAAATTGGAAAAGAAAATAAGTGGCATTATTTTAATTCGGTAATATATAGCGAGACAACACAACATGTCGGTCGGTAATATATAGCGAGACAAGACAACAACTACCAGTGTCGGTGCTTTCACTGCGACGAACTGATAGTTCAATCTCAGTAATGTGCGAACCGATACCGAGTCTCAGCTGATTGCGCCCGAGGGACGCAAGCTCACGGAACAAATGCTTTGTCGCGGAAATACGCATTGTCATTTAGTTTACTAGACGATATTAGATGACGTTCGGGATGTTTTAATATTGTAATGGAACGTTACGGATATAAAGATGAATCGGTACCAAAATACATACATACATACGTAGTTGCATAGGTAAGATTATTGCAGTTTTAATAATTTTCCGACCGGCCCCTGCTCGCCTGCTGCTACACTCTGCCAGCAAGTCATTGTTTTCACGATTTACATTATTTTTTCACTTGCCGTCCTGCCTTCACAAGATTTCAGAGCTACTATACTTATAACAAAAACTAATTAAAAAAACATACTGTGTGTCGCGGGCTTGTTTAGCCATTAGTGTAAACTGCCACAAGAAAAAATTAGAAACAGGAAATAGAGAATTCTTTCATTCGGCTGCTTGTCGCGGCATATATTACATTATATATGTATTGTAATGTGTTGGATGTCCACAGCGGAGACAATAGACTTTCAGTGTGGCTACAGCCTGTACCTGCCGCAACACCCTGCCGGTATTTAGATAAAACCTGACTCGCGTCACTGCATAGTAAATATACCATCAGTGCAACAATCAAAGATTTACCATGACAGAATTCTATTAATCAGTCCTGTTCGTTCATTTAAATATAATAAATATAATATTGTCCAGTCAATATTAAAAAGCAATTTCACAGTTCGATGGTGCCCGGAGCGTCGAGTCTCCGATTCTCGAGCCCGATGAGATTATGGAGGAAACACTTTCAGCCAAATTAACTCCCAGAGTATTACCAGAAAATTTTCTTTCGACATAACGGGGACATACATACATGTACAGATACGAAAAATATCGAGGGAAATTGACAATCATATCGTTTCTATTAAAAATAACTTCAATAAATTGCCACAAATAAGTATGTAGGAGTTAAGAATCTGTTTGACATCTGTTAACGATGGAAGGTAAATAAATCAGTTTAATATATGAAGTACCACGAGCGAGATTACGTAAGTTAATCATTCGGTCTCAGAAAGTCTCTGAATGGCGTATATTTTACGTAGAAAATTAATAAACATAGTCGACTGGAAGATTAATTTCAGCGTATACACGGAGATATGGAGCGGTGTCCGGCGCTCCATTAAATTAATGTACACTGATATAACGAGCGAGAGCCTCGGAGACAAAGTGGCGACGATGACGTTGTTAGTAAGTTAGTGTGCGATAGTTGTGAATAAACATATTGTCATGTTGATTCCTTATACATTAATTATTTTTTTTAAGTACTAATAACCTAACGCTAAAATAAAAAAGGCAAATGTCCTATTGACAGAGTTCTTGTGAAATAAGTCAGTAAAGGATGTTTTTAATATTTTTAGGTGTCTTCATAGAATTAAAGTTTAAAACTTCTAAGGTGCTAGGGTTCTATTTATATATCTGTATATTGCGAGATAATAAACAAATAACACGTGAAATTATGGCTTTAGAGTGTGGGGCGCGATAAGTGACAAATGTGTCTGATACTCGTATGTCGAGTTGGGGCAGTACCCTTTTGTACTATGAAATAACTTTCGTTGAATTCAGTATTTACGTGCGAGCTCCGAATTAAACCTATGACTTTTACATGAGAAAGTGTAAAAAATAGCTTAAACAATCTTAGCTTTGATGATAATTTAACAATAATATAATAGATATTAGACTCATTAAAGATAAAAACGTCTTTGACGGCATCACTTTGCGGGAGCAATAAGTTAGCGATGGCGCGAGCCGAGCGGCTGCGGAAGTGGCAGCGCCGGATATTGCAGTGTACCTCTTCTTTATTAAGTTAAGGGTTTATATACACTATAGAATTACACCAACTTTAACAACAAAGTTAAAATGATAGAGGTCTCCACATAATCTGTTTGCATATGTTTAAGATATAATCTTTATTCGAACAACATGAACTAGGAGCGTCCACGGCGGATACCTTCGGGTGGTATCATCGCATACCAACCTTATTATATTCAACTCCCCCCCCCACCTCGGTGGACGCGCCAACACGTAATCATATTTAATCCTTCAAAATGAGGAAAGTTATGATAATACAAGAGTTTTTAATTTATGAGGGTCTCCTCCGGCCTTTTCATTTAACTTTTTATCTTTTTACCATTTGGATAATTTTGAACTAGGGACAAAAAATTTACTTGTTAAGTCAACTTTGCTAACGCATTCCAATAAAGTTATCCAATACCTTATTGATGAAACTACCTTAAGTACGTTTTGGGACGTAAAATAAAATAAAAGGTTAGAGAATATCATATTTGGGTGAACTACCTATAAGTACGAACTATAAGTAAGCCAATTATAATCAGCCAGCTTCGATCACATTTTTTATCTGACAAAGTAACGGAGCTCCGGTAGAGGCCACTCAAATTGGAAAAGTTCCAGACATTCTCTTGTTATTTATTAGTCCGCCCTCGGGGCCATTGTCACTTTATCTCGCGACCACCCCGCGGCTGCCGCGTCCCCTACTCGGGGCCTCCCCGCGCCCATGCCGTGTAAACGCTGCGTTTTAATGGTATTACACATTCCTCCTGCCTCACTCCGCGTCGCCGCACAAAGACTCCCACGAGCGGAGGAAACCGCTCTTCAAAATATTTTGAATAAAAATTTCATCCCATTTAATGTTAAGTGTTGTTGGGACAAACGTTGGAGCTTACGTTTATTTCAAGTTTTCAGCGTGAAGTACATCGCCTCCAACAGAGGACACGTTTTATAAAACTGAATTTGAATTATAAACAAATTCTTTTGATAAGATGTCGACTTAAAACTACTCCTGTTACCGTAATGTATAATATTGTGAAATTGTTGTATTTTCCATTGGTAGCCGTTGCCTATCTAATAACACATTAAAATACAAAAAAAATCTGCCACACCCACTGTTGGACTACCTCGCATACAACATACACAACGTCTTTATGTTGCGTTCACAAATAATCTAACAAAATATTGATATAGTACAGTCTACATAAAGATTTAAATTAAATAAGATAAAAAAGAAACGGGACGTATTCTGTATTTGGTTCTATCGTCACTCATCTTGTACATCTGTAATCACGTCTCTAGATTTGTTTATTGTCAACGTTCGGCGTCTATCGCTTTGTGTAGCGTTGTTTGAGGAGCGTCTGTTTACCTGACGGCCTCTTAAAACATTGTCGCTAAATTACATGTTCCGTTTTGAATACTTCGTTATGTAGGTATCATTCACGTAATAGCTACTACAAATAACTTATGTAGTACATTTCATGTACCAACATAACTTATGGCAATCTCAATCAAATGACCTCGATGTCGTAATCCGAGGTATAATTGAACTGGATCAGTATATCAACTGTTACATATATTACACGATAATGTGCCTCAGCTATGCGACGCTACGTCCGAGCAACGTACATGCCATGTTAATTATATGCAATGTATCAATGCAATGATTATCCAAATGACGAACAACCGAACAATCGCATGTTAGAACTGCCGCGTTTAGTTCAAATAATCAGCATTATATAAACACAATTGTTGAAAAAAGGTTCTCTCATCTGACACAAAAGTTATAATTAGTAATTTATCTACCACTGAGGCAACTTCTCCATGAATAGCCAGAGGCACGGGCGCTTTATCTGATAAAATCAGTCGATTAACCCGTGGTTCGGCCCTCTCGGTCACTCTTGAATCGGAATGCTAAACGCTTATTGAGTGACAGCCCAAACAGAGGTCCCCTTGGGGGCCCATGAGTCTAGTCACTCCATGGAGCGTACACCAAAGTAATCTAAGAGCTCGGTGGCCTGCTAATCCAGTAATAATAACGAAGTAACGGCCCGAGCCGAGATTCCTGGCAGAGCCCTCGAGCTATGTTAATCTTTAACGAGGTTTAAGCTAAGCGCCATCTGCGCTCGACCATCTCAAGCCCGGTGAAGCTGTAAATGCCTCTTCAAGGCAAACAGTAACTATCCAGTCACAAAAAAAAACGGGCGCCTTAGCTTACTTTACTTCTGATGTTTCACAGTATATTTTTATCTGTCACCTCGGAACGTCTAACAATTTATATTAATCATAACCTTAGTTTCGGATTTGTGCGTTTTGTAAAAAAATTTTTAAGTTTTATTAATTTTCGTTACATTACAGTTCGCCTTTTTAAAAGATTTAATCGTATCACAATTGTCAAAAAACTAATTTATTTAATTTAAAAAGGCGTAATCGTACGTCGTACGTAACCACGTTTCAGCATGAAAGGTCCGTTCAAAACCAATTTTTTATTTACATACATCTATACAAAAATGAATTAAGAGTAATGATTTGATTGTATGTTTCAATTTAATAGTCTTTGAAACTACTGAACCAGTTTGAAAAAATCTTTCACTTTTGGGAAACTACACTACCTCAGGTTGCTACTGGCTATATTTTTTTTAGATCTGATTGTTTTTTATTCTGCCCGGATGAAGTCGGGGGCATAAACTAGTAAAACCCTTGAAAATTCTCCAATAAATATTTCGCTATTTATGAGGAGTGCTGTTAGGTTCACTAATTAGCAAATTCAACTTTACCTTCAGAAATATTAAAGAAGTGAGGATTAATTAACGAGATGAGAAAAAATAATTTTAAAAACTCGAATTCAAATCATAACATAGTTTTAAATTACTTTTAAGCTGCTAATCAAGAAGAAGCTGTAACGTGGCTGTAAATTATGTAAATTTTAAGTTCAATTAATCTAATGTAACGATATTAAATTATTCACTGCAAAGGTATCAATCAGCATTACTGCAATTACAATAAAGTTTTTGTCAAATCTGCGTATGTATGTATGTAAAATAGAAAATAAAAAACATTTAACTAAAAGCAACGATGACTGTGTCTGGATTATTCTGAATTAATGAATTGTTCGTGTAATAAGCTCTCTCAGTTCAGAAGCAATTCAATTAAAACCTTTTCTAAACAAGGCTACATTTCTGCTGCTAGTTATATCAACATTTGTGTTCACTTTCTGATTAATGTAACGAACTTATTACTCTTACATATTTCATTTATTTAAAGGTTTTTAGCAAAGACTATTTGTGTATTTATTTGAAATATGCATTAGTATTCTAGAATATATGACAGATCATCTAGAAGATACGTCACGAAACCCCCGGTCTATAGCTGCCTATTGATAACATCATAATGAATACAGTATCTGGTCGGAGTTCAGTGGCGTATTGCAAGGCTTTCAAATTGGTCTCCATTCAGCGGCGCGCCGACTCACAAAAGTTTACTTTCAACATTCAAAGCGACAAATTGATGGCCGTCTATTGATTGAAAGTGAACTAAACAAACTGGGAACTCTATTCAGCGTCGTTATTTCATCTTCTAATTCTTCAGACGAGCTTCAATAGTTTTTTTTAATACAAATATTGTTTCTGCATCTTCGGATTACATACTTCCGCCTCGCTATTTATTAAAATTATGGAAAAGAAGAACTAGCAAAGTAAATGAATCGATATAGATGTTAATGTGAATTAAATAGTTATAAAAAAAAATCTCAAATCTATGTTAGATGTGCAATTTTGCAGTTTTTTATTTTGTTATAGCAAATTCATCCGTAAAGCACGTAACACGCTTGTTCAAGTTTAATATTTTCTATTCTTATTTCCATTTTCGTTTGAATGAATCGACACCACGATTGGTTTCCCAGCGTCCATTGCCTGGAGCCGATTATATTGTGCAGTCGCTGCACGTCCCCCGACTGCACTGAATGCGCTCCCCTCTCGCTCCTTCCCTCCCCCGTCACGCTCCGCCGCGCTTCACATTCAGCCCGCTCGCGCCACGCCTTACACTTTATTCTATTGCTCGTTGCTTTAGATCTATACTCGTACTATTATATGAAATTTGCGAAAGGCCGAACGGTTAGATTATATCTGTTGATTTACTTATACGTTAGACTATATATATTTTTTATATTACAAGGTGGCAAACAAGCAAGCGGCCACCTGAAATCGCTAAAATAGCGAAATGACCGCTACCCATATGCATCCGCAGTTGCAGATGCGTTGCCTACCTTTAATCGACGGAGAAGGAGACGCACTCAAAGAGAATATTTCCTCTTCCTACTTGTATCCTCTTCCGTCAAGTCCACTTCCGATTATCATCCCTGTAAGATAAGGATGGGAAGGGAAGAAAGACTAAAATTGGGCTTCCAGCACCAATATTTCAAGTATTTGATCCGTGAACAAATACTAATAAGTATAAAGGTTAACAAATCATGCATATTCATTGCGAGAGTACTAAGAAGTAACGAGATCAATAGTGGCCGCCACTGATTGTCGTACATCGCCTCCCTTGCTGCGAACTGCTCGGACCTCAGAGCTAGTGATTTATGTAGAGAGACTTCCAACAGCATTGTACTGTACGCGCTCCAGGCTCCTCTATTGTCTGAGCTTACTATTGTTACACTTCATGCCATTTATAACGAAATCAATATCAATTGATTCATTATTATTTTATTATATCATTCGTTTCAAACTTTGGCATTACAACAACGTGGCCGCAAATTATAAGGCACTGATGTTTTCTTATCAAAATGACACGGAGTTATCGCATAGCAATTATGCACGTTAAGTAGTTTCTGCAGTTGGGACAGGACGATAAATACTAAACAAGCCTTGGTGTGCAGTGGAGCGCGTCACTTCGGGAATGCATTCTCGTTGGGCCGCCGCCGTTCCTGCAAACTTATCGAGCGACTTCCGCGCCGCTGCCTACATCTTATTGATACACTTTATAAGAATATATTCTTTGATGTTAAAATTTGTGAGACCTGAAAATACTTTTTGAACGCCAATATGTTTGTGTTAAGGAAAATCGAACTCGGCTCCTTACCAAGTTGACCCTAAGTTATGCCAGTGACTTGACTAAAAAAAATGTTATTATAATGCGTTGTTTAGGTTAATATGCATTTTAAATTACGGTCTATATCTATATGACAGACATATATAGCACCACAGAATGCTGTCCGGTACGACGGTTCACTCACTAATTGGCTGCGGCGGGTCGAGCCCACTCGATACATCATTAGATCCGACCGCACTACGAGTAATTAGATGACTCCTTTGTATTAGTTCACCGCTGGTACTGCCCTCAGCAGACACAAAAGGCCCGCTGTGTAGTATCTATGTACTTCACTATGTTTGCTTCTGTGCAAGCCTGTACTACTCACAACAGAAACTTGTTTACTGAGTGGAAAAGTCATTGAGTTAGGTTTGAAATGTGTTTTGTTTACCGACGCAGATACTCATACATTGCTGGATAAATTTAGAGCAACAATGATACTCAAATCTCAATATGAGAGAATGATGCTAAAAATATTTTTGAGTTGCATTCTTAACAGATTATTGTGGCTGGCATTCTATTTCCTAAGAAATTATACATTGCAAACTTTATTACTTAACGTGAATGTAGTTCCTTAGTACGGAGACAATCGGCAATATCATAGGGCTGAGGGCAGAGAAGCTGATAAACACCACTAACCGCTTGCCACTTGTTCGGCTTGATTGGATCACGGCGACGTCATGTGGCGGCTAGTGGACGATGTCGTCGCTTAATTAATATCCTACACAGCGAGTATGGCAACACTGTACTACCTCATAATTCCCACCGTCTACCTCCTTGACATAGTCATTCCTAATTACAAAATATTTATAATATAATAAATTGACTTAAACTTAAACTTTTAAAAAATGTGCAAAACACTACATAGACGATTAGGATATAAGGAGTTCCAAATTACGCCATTCGCCGCGTACAGATTCTAACGGTCTCAATAAATACTCGAGCAGCGATCCGCGCACCTTTTGTTCATGAAATGCTGGCGGCCGCCCAATGTGCGATGCTATACGGCCATATTATCCTACATGTATTAACGACATAAACATCTTTAGTTGATAATTAAAGTTATTTAGTTTGTGAAAAGTTCTAAAGGGGCAATTAAAACATGTGTAATAATCTATCAATATTAGAGCTGGAGTTCGATCTCCTGGTTTAACATATCAAAGGGATAGGTATGGTTTGAGCGGCGTGAGTTACTTCGCATGAGTGGCGAGTGGTTGCCGTTACACGCGGGATCGTTGCGGCTCCGGCGTGTCTATTACGCGAATATTAAATAACTTCACTGGTTAATTTACTGCAGGTTCTCTGGCAATTTATGGCGGTGCGGTAAAGGCCGTGGTCGGCGTGTAGCGAGCGGAGCGCGGAGCGCGGGGCGCTGCTACTCACACTACGCCGAGTGCCGAGAGCCGAACGACGAACGCGGAGGCCGCAGCGAGCGCTCTCTTTGCACAGCCATCGTATTGCCTGTACTCAGACTTTTATTACGTACTTGACGGTCGATCACCGTAAGCAGTTGTTTGTATAATTTTTCATTTTCCTGCAAAACCACACGAACTTTGTAATGCAAAACCTTAAAAGTTAGTATCTGGTGGTCGACGCAGTTGCGTATTACGATGTAGTTTATATATTTTATTTCAACGTAAGCAATTAAGAACACTTTTAAATAATTCACAAACACATCAGCTTTATACGAACGTAGGTATAATAAAGGAAGTGTATACTAATCAGCGCACACTCAGAGGGCAGCCAAAGCGCGTTCGTAGCGAAGTGATATCCATTCGGGACCTGACTCATTTCCTCTGTAACATTTACTGTTCTAAACTTTCAATTGTATTCAAATTTCAAAATATTTTCAAAATATAAATCATTTTTATCGTCGCGGGAGTGTTACTATATTATTTAAGCAACTGGTTGAATTATTAATTGAACCACTTGACAGTATCTAGCTCAAAGCTATGGACTGCTACTGTCAAACCATTCGCATCCTTTCTTATACCTTCTCTTAACATTTGAGAGTACACTTCGACACCAAAGAGAATTAAAAAAAAAAATATTAGGAACATTATAACCTGGATCTGCTAACTTTAATTGAACAATATTTGCGAATTCCTGCGGCGGAAGAGCCCTACTGGGTAACAAAGCCGTTATATTACTTAAAACATAAGCCTCAACTCTCATCTGACCTCTCAGAATCTCCAATGTGACCTGCACTTTAATGAGTTCCTTATGATACCTGATGATGATGATGATTGTTGATGCAAATAACTATAGGCCGATTTCGTTGGCTACTGTAGTGTCGAAATTACTTGACAGTATGCTTGACAAAAAACTCGGTAAAGATCTATTACGTCATGATGCCTAGTTCGGATTTAGAGCGGGCCTGCGGAAACAGCAATTCTTTGTTTTTTTTTTATAAAAGAAGGGGGCAAACGAGCAGTGTGAACATCGAGGTGATCATCGACGCCCATGGACATCAGCAATACCAGGGGAACTGCAGATGCGTTGTCGGCCTTTGAGAAGGTGATACGCTCGCTTCTTGAAGGACCCTAAGTCGTAGTGGTTTGGAAACACCGCCGAGGACAGACCATTCCACAACGCGGCTGTGCGAGGCAAAAAAAATCGCGTAAACCGCACGGTAGTAGATTGCCAGCCATCTAGATGGTGTGGATGGTAACTGGCGGTCTGTCGGGTCGTCCTGTGATGGAACTAGGAGGCGGGTATTGTTCCAAACAATTCCTCGGAGCACAGCCCATGGTCTTAAATATAATACCAATGCCAAAATTGAATTGTTGGTATTTCTGGCAGGTGACAAATATAACTCAAATGTTCCACCAGTTACACTCAACGGAATACCCATTAAAATGGTCACTAATACAATTATTTAGATCACTAGTTAACAGCGAACCAAACAGATGATGGTGACATCGAAAGGGAACGTCGGGCGCTGGTCGTGAGAAGTAACATGCCGATTAGGAGGTTTGCTGTGTTTACAGAATGTAAAACTTACCTTGTTTAGAGCATATTGCCAAGCGTTTTATACCTACAGCTTGTGGTTCAACTTTACCTACCGTGCGTACAGAGCCCAACGCGTACAATATAACAACGTTTTTAGGGCAACGTTTGCAGCGGTGCTGCAGCCCGTCGGGGATTTCGCAGACGCGCGGGTCGACGGTTTTTCCGCGATCTGGCGTAAGCGCATTGCCTCCCTGATGGCGCGGATGCGCGGCAGCCGCCACAGTATCCTAAGGTGACTGCCAGTCGTGTGGATAGCCCATTGTGTAAACACTGGATTAATGCCCATGTGTTAATAAAAATATCGAATATATCACTATATATAACTAACAATTAATGGATGTCTTGTTTGGAAATAAATAATTAATTATAATTATACTCGCTGTACAAAAATCTAACACTTCGTTGTCCAAATTTAAATCTTACAATAAGTCTCCTCTTTAGTTGAATTTGAGATGAGTCTCCAGTTTACTTAACTTATTACCAATGAAATGAATGACAGGTACTTAACTGGATATAATTTGTACAATGTTTCACATCAACTTCGTAATTAGGATTGATTGTAAATAAAATACTACGTCTTCTTAATCTATCTTATTTTATTGTAAAGGTGCCTGCGGAAGACCAGCATAGGGATAGCTTCCCTGCTTCACTGAGCTGGCTTTCATTTTCTATACCTTGTATCTAATTTATGTATTCTTGTTTTGGTCGTTTTTGTATAGAAATAAATGATTTTCTTTCTTTCCCATTACTTACTCGTAAAGTATACGCGTAGTTGCACCATGCAAAGGTCAATCCCTTTTCGAGAATATTAATTGACGATGGACTAAGCTGTACAATTGATACCACCAATACTTTCTCTCTGAGATTTTTAAACTAAAAAATTGAACTTACGTTTGATGCTCGCAGTACGGTGTTCATTTGAAGGTCGTGCTTGTAGATACGTTATACGGTCAAATAGTTCAAAATCACTCCACGTCAACAAGTCACTGTAAACAACTCACACTGGGCTTTTTCAAATAAATAGCGGTTATATATATATATATATCGGCGCGAAGACGTTACTTCACCTTATAACCTCATTGCAAAATACTACGTGTCAATGATGATTTACTTTTAAACGTTAAAATCGTAGTTGCATCTATTATTCTATATTCAATTT
>JAAOEG020000012.1:15157-30884 GCA_011763625.2 Papilio bianor | reverse complement strand
CAGGCACCTGCAGGAGGTGAGGCGGCCATCGAGCTGGTGAGTACCCATTCTTCCCCCCTGTTTACAATATTATGCCCTCCGGCGCATGCGTAGTTTAAAGGTAGGTTGTGCCGCAGGACCCGAACCCGTTTGTACGGCACAATGGTATAAAATGGTATATTTATTTAAACATTTTAATCTCAGTGACAATGTTTAATAGTTGCGTAGATATGCGTAGCACTTCGTAGTATTCGTAGCTGAGGTAGTAAATAGCATTTTGAGTTTATTAACTTTTTAAATTTATGTTTAAATTCTGAGTGTTATTTTAATTTAAAGTAACGACTTTAAAAATAGAAGGCTGTTTTATATTATATTTGGAGGCCAAATTTATACGCTTTGATTAAAATTAATAAAAAATAATGTTCACGTCCGCTTATAAAGTTAATGAAGGTGGGCTCCGGGCTTCCGTTAGTAGTAAATATAAACAGTTTAGATTGTGAGTAGGGCAGCGATGTGTCCAGCCTTCATTAAGTATCATCAGCCGACGCGACGTGCGGGTCGTGCGGAACAAGCGGATCGCGTGGTATGGAGGCGCCGGATTTAGCGGCTCGGAGTGCTCGGACTCGCGGTTAGGCTAATTAAGTATTTTAATAAATTACGTTTTTAGTTTTTCTTCACGCCTGACACCAATGAAACAAATTTATTTTAGTTACATCAGTTTGCTCCATTGTCAAGAGGGTGATATTCTCTTTATTTGCATTTTAAATACTAATAGCTGCACTCACAATAAAATTATGTAAAATCAAAGTAAATTTTGTTTCCGTAGTATAGTTTATAATCGTTTTCGTTCCCCTTTTTTGGCGTCTCCAGAACATCACAAGATCACACTAAAGATATATCACTATCTCTTACAAATATAACGCACGCGTAACCGGAACGATTCGGACGGAACGCTTACAACAGTACAAACTTACAAATAGGTTTGTCGCGCTGTCACACATTTTTATTTTACAAGTTTTATAAGTATATAACAAACACCATTTTATAATACAATAATGTGTTAACACACACTCTGCAATGAAAAAAATGTAGGTATGTTTGTGCAAAGCACACGGATTGGTTAGTAGTAGGTTGAGTTGTTTGTATTTATATGAGATCATAAACACATGAGTATCAGTATAACATGCTCCTGCGTCATTTTCATCTTTAACTCACCTACCGCAAAAAGTGCCAGTATTTATTTAGTACATCAGTGGCTCATTGCCTAGTCCGTAACTCTATCGTCTATAGTCAGGTACATTCCCAAAGCAAGCAAGATTACTAAGTTTAGCAGTTTATGAGATTGTATTAATTCCAGGGACACAGTCATCGCTCCAATTATTCAGTTCAACGCTCCAGCGACATCGATGTATGACTGCGACGCAGCGGCTATGTACGGGCCCGCACTGGACCGGGCTGGGCAGATGCGCACTGCCAAACCTCCTCCGACACACAGGACTTGGGGACGTCTTTTCGTTTTCTACGAATGTAGTTAGATGTTATTCAAACGACTCCATGTTAAGGAGACATCCTGATAGTTTTCTATTGCATTATTTACTACAAAAACTAAAAACACAAAAATCAAATTGTTACTGCGAAGAACTTTTGTCTATTTTCGTATATTTTTAAACTGTCGATAATTTAGGAAAAACGTTGAATATGACTCGGGACCTGCCATATATTATCAGTATCCTTAGCCTTTGTCTGCCCACTGCTGGACAAAATACTTGACCAATGCCTACAATATACTGCGATAGATGGTTATTTAGTCTTCCTTTAAGTGAAAGGTAAGGAAAGTGTTTTAAGACAGCGGCGCGGCGGGCGGCGGCTGCACAAAGCACCCAGTAACCACTGTGTCGCTTAGTTTTCGGCGCTCGGACAACAAAGACGAGGCCGGACTTTGATCACGCTACCGGATAAACGACGCGCAGGACCTCCTTGTGATTAATTGGGGCATCCTGAGACAGGTTTAATTACTGCTCCGCTGCCTCTGCGTAAAGCCGTCTACCCGTGTACACCGGCTGTATTAATTATAGCAAAGCACTTATGTATGTATTAAGTTTACAGTCTTACCGCGCTGTACACTTGGATCTAAATCCGAGACAACAATATACATATACCTATTTTGGTTTTGTTTATTTGGGGCCGAGGGCAATGTCCTGGACCTGGGCGCTGGCTACAGCTTTTAGCTGAAGATTTAAAAACCATAAAAATGTAAATTCATTAGCAAATTAATGAAGCCTAAATGAGTCTTGTTCGATTTTGTAAGGACTTACTTTTATTTTGAGTGTGCCTTAGGGTCTCGCTAATTACTGACTGCGTCCTTCAATTTGTATCACAAGCTCGCTCGGGCTTACTAATTAGTGAATCATATTTTTTTTTGTTCATTTGCTTAAATAATTTAATGAAGCCTTTTAAATTTAATCGATATGAGCACAAATTTCCTGAACCACGGTAATATTTGTCTAAAGAAAGATTATACAATAAAGTTATATATAGTCATTCTTGTTTTTCCCTACGTGTATAAGATAACTTCGACATAATATCTCGCATTTAAAAAGAAGCCAGCCTTCTGCGTCCACTTTGTGCAATGGATACGAAACAATATACGAACTGCAAACTCATCGCGGCCACACAACTCTTACATATTATATGAATTATTTATATACAATAACTTTCTTCATTTTTCATTTAATTGAAGAAAATTTTAACATTTTAATTAAATTTTTTGTTGCCACTATGACATTGTTTGATATAATTTGATTGTGATTTTTGACCTTAAGGGAAATTCGAGCTTAGTAGTCATTATTATAGTTTTATATAATGGTTTGTCGTTTCAAATTCTTCGGTTGCTTACGTGCGGCCTTCGCTGGTAGATTGTAAAAACGGTTTCAAAATGTTGCGGCGCTTATCATCTGACTCTGACTTATAGTTTCAACTGTACATTCCAACTGAGAAGTTAAAACGAAAGGAATACACCGGGCTTTAGGACGAATACAACAATACCCCCACATACCCCACACATCCGTACATATAAGAAGGGGAATTACTTTCATTTTGGACATTTTCTACTCTTTCTATTTGTGGTGGCCAGCGCAACTACAGCTGGTTTTAGGTTCGCTTTTTTAGCGAATCAGTTGGTGTTTCCTTGTTTTCCAAGTTATGCTTTAAAATTTACATAGTCAAGTAATCGAAATACTGAATAAAAAAGTTGATTGACAATTGCCAAAACACGAAGACCAATTGCGTAAATTAAAAAACGGTTCAGGACTATTTCAACTTCCATTTAAGTTAAGTACTTGGTAAAAGATCTCGTTTGCGCTTCAAAACGATATTAGTGAGACGAAGTCCTATGGAGCGGGAAGTTGAGAGTCGGACAACGTAGCGGCGGCATTCGGTCGAATTCGATGTCACTTAAAAGTGACACAATGCGGACGACACGACACGGCACAGCACGGCAAGGTACGGCACGGCAGACCGCGGCACGCCGGCCATTCCGGCTTCAGGCGCGCACCGAAGCGGTCGTTGTCATGTTGATACTGAGGTTTAGTTTTCCCGGGCACAGAACGCGCGCGCGAAATGTTTCTCGTATGCGAACTAATGTTTTCAATTAAAAAAGTTTACACGACATATTATTTGCTACTGATATATTATGTGACAGATCGTGCTGCAATTTAGCTATTAACGGATACCTTTGAATGTGACAATTGAGGTTTGTTTGTCGTAAGTGCGCGGAAATTACCTACGTTTGATGTTCTTAATTCTACACAAACATAGTAGGTGAAACACTAGTAATTTTATGCAGACCGTGTTAAGATTCGATTCCTATGTAACTTCATTCTTAGCTTTGAACAATACCGGAATAGAGAAAACATGAGAAGTGTTCATGTCTATTAAGTACCTAAATATGTTTACGTTTTTTTTTCTCCATACAGACTTTTACACCACATCTTAGATTAGATATTGCTCTCCTAAGCAATGACAGAAATTTTCGTACAGCTGACTTCGTGAAGTATAGTATAGCATTATATTATCTGTGATAGTGTACAGTGCATATCAGATAAACAGCTCCGTGTGTTCTCAGACCGCACTCTGTGTCCAACTCGCGGCAATCTCGCCACTGCTCACGACATGTCGTTACATCATCTGTTTTTTCTTGCATATGTTTTAAAAAGTAAGTGAAGCAGGTAGAATGTATTTACTTTGTTTAGCTTTAAATGTTATCTATTTACCATGTTTGCACAATTACAGCTTGGCTAAACAATCAATGAATCCCTGTGGAAATGAAGTGCTGTCTACTATATGGTTGTGGCATTAGGACTTATGTAGTTCCACAAAATTTCGCAGCAACTTGTACAGGTAGAGGCGATTCGGATATCGAGACTTTCGCGAAACTTTCACCAAGTTGTATTTTTGCGGCAAACGTCTTCGCTACTTTAGAACTTCGCCGTTGGACTTTTAAGTGGTTAAAAGTTTTATGAAGCGAGTCCCGATGAACTATTATGTAGCGCCTGCTCCGAACTAAGTAGATGTGTTTTCACTTTTGTCCTTTAATAAGGAATTACAAAAAAGTTTTGTTGATATTTTTTTGGGTTCCTATAACTGTTGCATGAATGACTTGTTAAACCGGTGCAATACAACTACCGCACTGGGGGATGTGGGGGAATGTGTATGTCGGATACCAGTTGTATGTCTATTTTCCTAGCAAACGATAGTAACGGGAAATATTTGTCTGAACATACATTGATAAAGGTAACACAGTTTTTCTGTGCTTATCCTCCCTATGCATTAAAGAAGTCAACGCACCTGCAACCTCCTAAATGATTGTAGGTTTCCATGGGCAGCGGGGGCTGCTCTGTTTTAGCCTTTTTTTGTATATTTTAAGGTGGCCAATGCCTTCTGAATTTGCCAAAATAGCGAAGCGACCGCTGGCTATAGAACCCGCAATTGGAGACGCATTACCTACCTTTAACCGACGGAGGAGTAGAGGCACAGTATGATAATAATTCCTGCGTCAAATCCACTTCACCTTGTCATCCTTTATTTATTAAGAATATTAATGAAAAGGGTCGGCACACTCATTAGACGAAACGCGGAATTGCTTCCACTTGACGCGTGTATTCAGTCAGATCGTGGTATGGTATTTCAATGCGGGCAACAGA
The DNA here is from genome assembly GCA_011763625.2 of Papilio bianor. Classification (NCBI taxonomy): domain Eukaryota; kingdom Metazoa; phylum Arthropoda; class Insecta; order Lepidoptera; family Papilionidae; genus Papilio; species Papilio bianor. The sequence continues at coordinate 25,704 of JAAOEG020000012.1, read as the reverse complement.
TGTTATGGTTACTTTCAGATGGCCTCTTTTTTGCCACTGAGAAAATCAAGTAAAACAATACTAAAAAAACGTCGGAATTCACGGTTAAATTATAGGTAGTCGTTAGATCCAGCAGATACTTGTTGATTTGGTCGGAGCTCACGGCGACGACCGCTCTTATTTTAATTAATAACAATTGTTTGGTAATTATTTAACGTCCTTAACGACTGTAAGTATGCAATAGTATTATTACTAATCTCTAGTCGAGATATTAAGCTTTACTGTTGTGCAGTATATGCCGGTGAGCCGGTGCCGCTCGAGCCGCAAGGTTTGTCGCTGCGCGATGAGGTCCCCTCGTTGGTCGCGCTGGTGACACCTGAGCCGACGCTGCCACTGGGGCCGGTGCTGAGCGAGGAGCCGCCACCGCTGGTCCCGGTGCACGCAACGGGCGCGCGACTGCGCTGCGTCGCCGCCGGAAACCCCCCGCCGCGTATCTCTTGGCTGGCGGCCGACGGCTCAGCGCTCCCGGACGAGCCAGGCGTCAGGTCATTTAATTTCTAAATTACAATTAACATGCTTCTTCTATTTCGGTCCAAGAAACTATGTAACACAACGTGACGAGCTAACAGTGCACGTTTATGTACAGACGCGTGCTGGGGGACGGGTCACTGCAGGTGTGGGTGGTGAGCGACGGGCGCGGGGAACAGATACTGCGTTGTCGTGCCTCAAATACGCGCGGCGCCGTGCTATCGCGCCCCGTCACTCTGTTGTCCGGTGGGTCTCGGCGTTCACCTCGGCGGCTCGCTACTGGTGCTCACTCCTCACCTTGTGCACATGGTGTGTCCGCGCAGTGCCGGCGGGTGGGCTCGCGTCCCAAGTGGAGGCGCGCGGTGCATCAGCGGGCGGCGTGGCGGTGCTGCGCTGCCGGGCGCTGGGCATGGGCGGAGGCGCGGGTGCAGTGCGCAACGCCACCTGGTACCGCGACGGCGCTGTGTTCAACACCGCCTCCGGTCGGTTGTGTCGCGACGTTTATCTTTTTTATTCGGATAAAACATATTTAATATTATTTCGAAGAAATATCACCACAAATGACGTGCGTGTTTTAATCGTTTTTTAGAATAAATTATTGTGAGATTGTAATAGAAGAGAGAGTCACTGACATTTTGTACCAATTTTAAAAATCTACAATTCCGTTATTTGCAACTTTTTTGTAACAATAACGGTTTAGTTTACGTAAGTGAAAAAGGCAAATTTTAAAGGGCTTAGAAATACGTTGTTTATTCATGTATATGTATACTGAACTTTCAAGTAAGAAATATATATAAAAGTATCCTATAAATAACCTACATAATGGTGGAAATGATATTTTAATCCGTTTCCTGGCTTAATAGAATATTTGAGCCGAACGTACGTCACAAAGAGGGACATTTTTATAAGATTTAGAGATATAAACATACATGTATTACTAGTTTGAGCCCCCACATCGTTTGCGCAGAATTAAAAAGGAAAACCTATATCCCCCGGATATTAGCGTAGCTTCCCAAGAATTGTTCAAATCGGTTAATTAGTTTCGGAGCTTATTCAAGGCAAACAAACCGACGACCAAATCTTTCTAAAAACAATTGTATAGTTAGTTACGAGTAGATACAGATTTATCAGTCTCTGATTTATAACGGTTTATATAAATGCGTGAAGCGAAAACTTTTTTTTGCATATCTTTTTGATGAAACTGCGTCTAACAAATAAATGTTGAGCAAAATGTATAAAGGTTAACGCGCATCGCTCCACACCTCGCGATAACCGCATAGTACAATGCGATCCCGAGGTAGATTAATGACATTTTTATCTGAGATGTGTAGACCTAATTACGTTTAAGTTCCTAACTTAAACCGAAAGCCGAAACCGACTTCAAAATATCAAAATTGTACAATCTTAACATAATACTAGAAAGAAGAGAGTTTGCTTTCTCTTGAGAGTATTCATGACATTGTATTGATACTTTTTACTGCATTTTGTTGCGAATATTATTTTAGGATGTCGAGTTTGTTCTTATTTTAATTTGTTACTAATTTATACATTTTTAGTGAATATGAAGTTCTATTACCATTTTTTCTATAGCATATATTTAGTTTCCATGGTTTTCTTACAATAACTTCTTTTTTCTTTAGAAAAGTCTGTTAAAGTGAATTCAACTGATGGTGCCGTCAGTTGAGATGCTATTATTCATATTGGGTAGGAATCCTTATCCTCATAAACATGTTCATTATCAGGATAATTCAATGTAGGTTACAACTGCAATTTTAACTGAGTCTTTCTGACCAATAGTGTAGAACATATCAAAATATTAAGACCTACGCGCGTCTCAAAATTGGAATAGCGGCGCGCGGCCACACAGAAGTAAAGTAAGTAAAGTACTCGCAATTATGTATTAGTTCATTACTTTTTTACTACTAAACAAATGTTGATAATTTTTTCTTTGTTTGAAAGCTGATGGTTATCATGTACGTCCATGTAAATGTGACCAAGTTCTGGCAAGTAATTTTTTAAGTAACTCTTAATAAAGTGTATTTGATGTTGATGATCTTCACGTTTTGTTACTTGTCGCAGAACTAAATAGCACAAATGGGAAAGGCAATTTAGTGTTTCCTATTAGTCTATTTTTAATTTAGTAATGTTCTTACAAACTGTGGAATAGATGACACGTAATCGGCTATGACTGTTGAAATTCTAAATTAGCAATTTTCGTTTGCGCGTAAGTTTTAATCATTTGATATCTTCTAAACTATTGGTCAGAGTAATATAGTTCAAAGAGCAATTATAATCTACATTAAGTTCTCCTAATTTTGACATATTAATCTGGATAAGTATTCATACCGAACACGAATAATGGCGTTGTATATGGCCTACGCGTTTTAAACTGAAAAATATGGTAATACGCGACAACCTTAAAATATAAACATCAGTTATCGCGGACTTTTATATAGCATATTTAAAGAGCTACAATTCTTTCATACATTATTTTTATGTATGGTGTAGTTTAGGCTACGTAACACAAGAAATCAAAACTGTCCTTTGTTTTCGTCGCGCATTTTGGGGTCAACTTAAAATCCACTAGGTAGTTTTTAAGTTTAGAAATTAACCAAAAAAATGGAACCCACCTGCAAGCACCACCTCTTGATCATAAAAAGAATTATCAAAATCGAATCACCACAGGCTGAGTTATGTGGTAAAAAAAACATACGGAAGTATTGAGTGCCTCCTTCTTTTGGGAAGTCGGTCAAAACGTAAAGAAAAGGAATTTTCAAAAAGATAAGAATACTACAAAAACTAATAATATGAAACATAATATACTATACGTATCTGTGTACTCGGCCGCTAACACCGTGTTTAATTGCTAATACCTTTTTGACAGTGGTAGAGCCCGCTTTAACATCTTCTCACGAATGCGTTGGCTCGCCTTTCATACAAGGTAGGTATGGGAAGGGGAGGTGGATCTCACGAAGGAGAGGACGCATAGAAAGAAAAAATATTCTCGTTCAGTCGTCTCCTCCTCCGTCGATTAATGGTAGGCATCTGTAATTGCGGATGTCTATGGGCAGCGGCAACTACGCTATTTCAGTGATTTCAGGTGTCCGCTTGCTCGTTTGCTACCTTGTTATATAAAAACAAATACAAAAATATAAGTACAGTACCATCTTTTCCTAAAGTAACCCAACATTTAAGTGTGTACATTGTGTCGTTAGTTAGCACGGGTAAATGGCGTGCGGTCCGCGAGGTGTCGCATCGGCCAGCCGTCCACTTGCGACTTGATGGTCGGGTTGATATCGAGTTAACGGGCCGGGAGGGCAAGGGTCAGAGCAACGCACGGTAAACCTAACTGTATTGTATCTATAGCGACCGCCTGTCCACAGAGCCCCGCTACCTCGCGGCGGGCGACACGTTGCTGATCCGCGACATGTCGCAGACGGACGCGGCGCCCTATAGCTGCGTCCCGAGCGTCCAGAGCGCCCAGAGCGCCACTCGAGCCTCGCGCTCACGCCCCGTTTCTCTTGCCCTCTTAAGTGAGTGCCGCAAGCTCGCATTTTGCCAGTTCCAGCTATGTACTGAATGTCACCTCAATGTATTACTTACAATTTCTTCATACGTTGCCTTGTGGACAGCGGGCGGCGGCAGTGGCGTGGCGCCTCGGCTGCCGACGGCGGGCGACCTAACCGTGGCGAGCGGCGACCGCTTTTGCCTCACGTGCGCCGCGCCGGACTTCCCCCCACCGAAATACACGTATGTTTCTAGTTACGTCAGACGATTGGTGAATTGTGGTAGAGTCATCACTCCACAACGACGGTCTACACCATACTATAAACAGTGGTAGATCCCGCAATTATAACTTTGACACGAATGGGACTGACGAATGGGGCTTGCCCAGTAGACTACTACGACCACACACTAGTCAGGCCAGTTTGCACGACAGAGTATTAATTTTAGTTCTCTTGCCCTTTTCTTAAAAAGAAGGTGTGCATCCGGTTTCAGCCTAGCAAGGTTGAGCCCGGGTACACAAAAATGATATTTGGGATACGGTACGGGAAATGATCGTAAAGCGGAATATGCTAGTAATATTCAACATCCAGACTTAAACACAAGAAGAGGTGATAGGGAGTAAATACAGTGCGGTGGCCAGCAATGGACCACGGCGTACCCAGGACACAACGTGTGATGAGAGGGGGTAGTGCAGTGGAGTTGCGGACAATAATCCACGGCGTATCCAAGGCAAGATATGAGGTGGGGTGACCGTCGATGATGTATGGCGTACCCAAGGCACAAGGAAGGGTGAGGTCTCTTAGGGCGCGTAGTTAGCGTTACTACAAAGCACGCGGTTATTTGTCGTATTCTGGGGATTTGTCGGGATGACATCTGTGTTCGTTAGTACCAATAGAAGGAATGGTGAGGGAAGGAATATTTGAGAAAGGATGGTTCGCATAAGATGGGAAATCAACTGTTTCTGGGCGTCACCACCTCTGTCGATTAAAGGCAATGAATTTGCAAATGCAGATGTCTAGGGCGACGGTCACTTCACTGTTAAAAAAAAACTTTTGGTGGCAACTTGCTCACTTGCTTCTCTTAATATAATAAAAAACATTGCATTACTTAAGCTAACTATAATATCTGGGTACTTTTTGCACTAATAGATGGTACCGCGAGCATGAAGGCAGACTACAGCCGGTAGGGGTGACGAAGAGCGCAGGTCCGACGGGTGGGCTGGTGCCGTGGGCTGGCGGCGCGGCGCTATGCGGTCGGGCAGCGACTGAGCTGGCTGGCGCATGGTTATGCAAGGCATACAACAGCTTCGGCGATGCAACACTGCAGCTGCGCCTGCACGTCGAGGCAGAGCTTGGCGTCACTGTCACGCCGGCCGTGCTGGTGAGACACACCGACTACGATGCTGCGATGTGACGATGCTCGTTTGCTTACCCATAAAAAGTGAAACTTATCAAAGCTGTATTTAGCATAGCACACTTGCGACTTGACGTCTGCAGGTGGCGCGGCCGGGCGGCGCGGCCGAGCTGTCGTGCCGCTCCAGCGCACCCGCCGCGCTGTCATGGTGGCACGACGGCGTGCCCCTGCCGGCCGCGGGTGGGCGCCTCGTGCTGCGTGGTGTGACGCGTGCACACGCCGGCATGTACCAGTGCGAAGCCACGCGCGATCGCAGCACCGCGCTTGCCGCCGCCGAACTTCGCCTCGCAGGTAATTCTTCCCGAGTCCAAAAGCCCGTAAGCGAGCCAATGATATGCCTAACCTGTAATGGGCGGCAGTGCAGTAACGCATAGTGCTATGTGCCACAGACTCAGCGCCAGAGCTGCAGTACACGTTCATCGAGCAGGCACTACGCCCGGGTGCCACTGCCGCGCTGCGCTGCACGGCCGCCGCCTCGCCCGCACCGCGCATCGCCTGGCTGCTCGACGGTCATTCGCTCGACCGCTTTCTGCCGCACCACCGGTACACCCCGCGCCTCACTCTCATTTCTTATCCTATCCTATGGTTTTTTGGTGATTTCATAAACCTACGTTTTATTTCCGTGTAGTTAAATATATGAAAGAAAATATATTATTTAGAGCGCTATTCAATTAAGAGCTAATTGACTTTTAACAGCATAAACCCCTATACAATTAAATTTAAGCAATACTGCGATCGCTGCTGGGTGCGCACAGCGTATTAGCGTGTTATGTACAGCACAGACGTACATATGTATAATACATATGAGTGTGTGTGGGTATGCGCAGGTACAGCGTGACGGAGCAGGTTGCGGGTGCGCCGGACGCGATCACCTCTTTGCTTAACGTGTCGGTGTCGACGGCCGACGGTGGGCGCTACACGTGCCGCGCGCACAATGCGCTCGGCGCCGCCGAACACTCCGCCAGGCTCGACGTTTACGGTCATTACTTATGCACAATGCCCTTCTACACGTCGCTCACCGCAATACACGCTATCTCATAAACACCGGCACATACACCGCGTTGAGACTGATCACCTGATATTCATTGATCAGATGATATTCATTCAATTAGGTAGTTGTACATTCCTTTGGGTGGCGGATAAATAACTTAACAGCTAACTTGCTTTACGTTCTCGTGAAAAAAAAAACGATAAATAAAAAATAGCAAGTAGTTTAATTAGTGCTGTACCAGGCCTCTCAGAAAGTTTTGCGAAAAAAGATTTTATGTATAAGACACTGGCCACTTGTAATTATTTTGAAAACTTCGATTATTTAAAAGTAAAAATAATACTATTCAGTTTTCAAATTTCCCTACTTAATTTTTTGAAAGCCCTTTGCGTGCGCAGGTCCACCTGCGGTGCGCGCGCTGGGTGCCGTGCACGCGGTGGCGGGGGACAACGTCACGCTCTACTGCCCCTACTTTGGATATCCGATCAGGTCCATAGAGGTGCATGGCACTAAATATGACTTAAAATAGTAGTATCTTTTAAAAACAAGAGGCCACAACCATCAGCTGTAATGGCAAGGCTACAACCGTGAGTTCAGACCGATCAAGGTGGAGCGCTGATAACAATTTAATTTATTATTTCCATACTTACAAAAAAAATTACAAATGCATTATGTTAGTACTGTTAGTTTTATTTTACACTTATTACAGTTATAAGTATTATTACTTCGTTATATTTAAATATGGACTCCTCTTTAAATGAAGGCCTCCTCTATCTTCTTCCAGCTTATTCGGTTTTTGCCTAGAGTGTCTTCGCTCCACCGTTTCATTGGTCTGTTCTGCTCGCTTTTTAATTTTGTTTGTATCCAACGAGTATGTCATTGTCTTTTCTATGTAGTTGTAGTGAGATTGGACAGTTATGTATTCAAGAATACTTTGAATTATCTCTGTAATTTTGGATTTCCTCTTATTTTCTAGTGTTTTAATTACATTACAAAATATTATATTTTTCTACTTATCTTGGAAGGTTTTAGGGATAAAGTTTGACGGATAATTGATATTATTCAAGACTTAACAGTTAGTGACTAATTTACGATTATTTGTTAACGTTAAATACTTTTTGTTCTTAACTTTGGAGTCATGCCAAGTCCAAGTCCATCTATTATTAAGTCTTTTCTTGAAAAAGGTATTCATATATACGAGGGCGATACTGATAGTTTTTAGAACTTGCCACTTTTAAAGAACATATTTTTTTTTAAGTAGAACTCTTTACTAATATTATTGAGTACTAATTTAATTTGTTTGTCATTTGTTTTACGATTTGGCTGATTTGGGAGGAGTTGAGAACTAAATTGAAGAGAGGTCGAAGTGTAAGAAAAAGGATGGTGGCCTCATTCTTCGGAAGGACCAGTCATTATGAGACAATTGTTTGAAAAGATCAATACACAGTTACTGCAAAATGGTATACTAACAAATGTTTACACCACTTGTCTTGGAAAATGTTCGAGAGAAACGAGCTCGCAGTAGGATCCTCCTTCGCCACGACAAAGCCTTCTCGCACACCACCGGGCGAACGATGGACTATTTAGCGTCGTCAGACGTGGACATGCTGGGTCACCCACCATATAGCCTCGACCTCGCTCCTTTAGAATTTTATTTATCACCGAAAATAAAAGAAAAGCTGCGAGTAAAACATTTTATGGACGCCAAGGAAGCAGTAGCTGCTTTTCAGAATGCCATCGAAGCGACCCTATTCTCGGTGGTGCTATCGAAAGCAGCGATGTATTGATGTGAATGGAAACTATTTTGAAAAGATATAATAATAATAATAACTTGCTAGTTTGCTCAGTTTTAGTTTTTCTAAGAACTTTCAGTGTCACCCTCCTATTGAGACAGTAGTGGCCCACCATATGTAATATATGCGTCACCGTGATTCATGTTGAAAATGGCTTTACTTTTATATTATTAGGTACTAGAGACTTATTAATATAGATGTGAGTTTTTGTTTCGTAATTATTATTAACTAGCTTTTGCCTACGACTTCATCCGAGCGTAATTTAAGAAACTTAGTTAGTAGGCTATGCTCTATTCCTGGCAATAATTTATGTCTGTGTCCAATTACATCCAGATCCATGCAGCCGTTCTAGAGCCTTCTAACAAACATCCATCCAACCAAACCTTTGCATTTATGATATTAGCATCGGGGCTCGAACCAATGTGATTTTTGATTTTAGTATTTCATTTATACATGTATCCGATGTTCTTACGATGAGGGAAATCATCGAGATTCAAGCTGCATATATCTATGAAGAAATTTTAAGATATGTGTGAAATCAACAGCCTTAATGGGGTCGTATATTGAGCTGATGATGAATATCATGTAACATTATACTAAACTTAATTCTATAATTTAATAAACAAACATTAGTCGGATACTAAGAGCTGGTCGACTTCGCTGTTGATGTTTGATGAGAATATATGTGGAACGCGCGTGTAGTTCGGTGTGGTGGCGGAGGGCAGGGGGCGGAGCCGCGGTCACGACGGGAGCGGGTGGTGCGACGGGCGCGGGGGTTGCGAAGAGTGCAGGGGTTGCTGCGGGCGCGGCGCTGCACCTACGGCCGGTGCGGGCGCACGACGCTGGCCGCTACACTTGCGGCGTGTCCGCGCCGGGGGGAGCCACCGCAACCGGCGACATCGACTTGCAAGTCCGCAGTACGTACACTTTACCTAACTTTAATTTAGTTATTTTTCACTTAGTAACTTATTCCGAATCTCTAAATTTTACATAAAACTTGGCTATGTGTTCTAATTTTAGGAATTGTATTTAATAGTATAGATAAAAAAGAATGAATAAGAGCGCCAAAAAGCAATACCGTACGTCACAAATTGCAAAAAAATTTCGACTTTTAGCACAAACACTTACTGGGTGGTTTTCCACTATATTTACATCAGTCTCATTTGCGCAGCAAAATGGTATGGAATTACAAATTTGAAAATTTGTAAAGTCCAGACTTAGTTTTGTTATGCTCTTATTTCTACTGCGGGCAATTTACAAACCATTGCGCAAGAAAATGACGAAAAACAAAATGAAACAACTTATTCAAGATCAAAAATTTTTCTTTGTAGATCCTCCGAAAATATCACCGTTCATGTTCTCGTCGGAGCTAACAGAGGGCAGCGCGGCGCAGGCGCTGTGCGGCGTTTCGGCCGGCGACAAGCCGCTCCACTTCTCTTGGCTCAAAGATAGCCGTCCGCTGCCCACCGACCTGCAGGTGACCTTCGCATGCCCCACTATCACATATCTATCGACGATTGAAACCAGCTTACTTTTTAATTTTCTTGGTACATTTGTTAATGAAGTGTTGTGTAGGGAGTTAGGCGGCGAGTAAAATGCGCCGTAAACAATATTACATACATGCATGCGGCTCTTAAGGACTTACGTAAGCGTAAAATTACGCTCTAAAGCTTTATTAATAGCTTCAATATTTAGATATTAGATACATCTCTGTAAATTTGTAACTTCAATTTCGGTCGATCGCAGATCGAGGAGAAGAGCCTAAACGACTTCTCGCTGCTGGTGTTCCCTGCGTTGACGGCGCGCCACAGCGGCGCCTACACGTGCCGTGTCGCCAACCACGCAGCCGTCGCCAACTTCACCGCCACGCTCACCGTAAAAGGTCCGCGGGGACACCGCGACTCGTCCCGCTCTATTTGATATATAATGTGTTATTTTAAAAATTCTCGAACACTGATCATAAATAAACTATCATTCTTTGAACTCGTTCGGATGTGGTGTCGTGTACAAGCGTGACATGTTGCACGGGCGCAGTGGCGCCGGCGTGGGTAACGGAGCCGGCGGACGCGGCCGTTCTGCTGGGCGCACCGCTGCGGCTAAAGTGCGCCGCGCGCGGACGCCCCGCGCCGACACTCGCCTGGCACCGACGACTGAGTAAATGCCAACTTGCTTGAGAACTTAGTTGAACTTATTAAAATCATCCATCTTATTGTTTACACTTTAGTTAGCAAAAATATAATAAATAAATAAATAATTTTTTATTACTACAAAATGACACATATTATTTACAAGTAATGTTGTTGGGACATTCTTTTAAGTAAATAATTACTTGTGTTAGA
>JAAOEG020000012.1:0-14545 GCA_011763625.2 Papilio bianor | reverse complement strand
CGGCCACCTCAAGCCCGGTGAAGCTGTAAATGCCTCTTCAAGGCAAACAGTGACATTCCAGTCACAAAAAAAAAAAACATGAAGCTCAGTTGATTTCGCGCAGCCGCCGCTTCCGCATCGGAACGTTCCCTGTGTTAATCGATGTCTCCTCTCCCCACCCCCCGCGACTAATGCGCTCGGGCAGTGCTCTGTATCGGACTCTGACTCGGACCGTAGTTCGTTGGTGCCGCGAGAGTGTTGTTTTTATTTATATCTCTTTCTTGTACTAAATTGGACTGTTACTTGAAAGGCTGTTCTTCTTCACCCTTACAACCCTATGACAATTAGTCTAATACATTACAGCCTCTAAAAGATTTTGTAATGTCACTTTCACTTCTTATACGATGTATAGCACTGTTATCTTTCTTCGTTGCTAGGAAATAGCCGTTAGTTATGCAGATAAACTTGCATTTGGCATTTTTTTCTTCTTGTTTTGTCCTATAGATTATATTTTATTGTAGTTTGTCAGTCTCGCATTAATGTAAAAAAGGTTTCGGGATTCTTAGATATTCACATCAGTCGTGGTAATAGATCTGCGCACTTTCGCCGCACGTTGTAGGCGGTCCCGCGCAGTACGCCGAGCACGGTTCTCCCGGTTAACTTGGAAGCACCTTTTCCTAAATGCGCATGTAGCGTACGGTACGGCCTACCCGGTACGCGGCAACTATACACTGTTCGTGCAGTATCTTTCCAATTTTAGTTACGATTAACTATGTAATATGATATGTTTTCTGTCCCTCCTGTTCAGATATGCCAATAATCTCAATGTTACACAATAACGCTACTTGCTCTCTTTCGTTTAATTCTTCCTTCGACTATTCTATCTATGTCGACATTAGGTTATCTAAATCAAAATATTTTATGTTTTTCAGCATTAAAATACGATGTTCGAGCTCTCCGAAGCGAGCTGACATTTTTTCCATATTGTTCTTACAGGATTTAACTTTGTTTAGCTTATCCTTAATATCATGAGGATACTTTGATATCCCCTCTTTAATTTCCTTCCCTAGATTCTTCATCTCTATAAACATCATTTCGACTTTGCCCGATAAATCTAAGATCGTATCATTATTACTAGTGGATCGCTCGCTCTGCTCAGGCGTGGTGCACGGAATTATGTCTCCCTCGCCGCCACCGGTATGCGACGTGAACTTTCCGCACCCGTTGCACATTCTCATTGTCCTTTCTCATCGATATAATCTAATAAACTCCATAGAAACAAGTTGAATGTTTAATGTATGTGCTAATTGCGGGTAATCTTAGGAACATTATAAATGCGAAAGTGTAGCTGGATAGATCGATGGATGTTTCTTAAAGTTTGTCGCCTAAACTGCAGAACGGATCTCGATGAAATTTGGCATAGATGTAGAGTATAGTCTGGAAGAACACGTAGGCTACTTTTGATCCCGAAAATAGGTACGGTTCCCGTGGGATACAAAGTTTTTATTATTTACATATTTACTCGATAAGTCCGCAACGGCGTAACATATCTTACTAAAATTTAGCCATAGTCTGACATAACACATAGGATACTAAGTTTTATTTTGATTCCGTGCGGATGGAGTCGCGTGCGACAGCTAGGTACATATAAATTTCACGTTATTATTGTCTAAAACTCATTTTAACACTACAAACTTGAAAATTTTAAAATATTACATTGTATATAAACCACATTTCCCGATTTTCTTCAGTAGAACAGCCAGTGTTATAAGGACATACTCGACTTTGTATTTTTTATTGATTTAAAAACATAGAGCTGTTGTACTTGGATTCAGTCACTCCTTGTTCTCTTGTATTTTTTTTTTTGGAATCACGTAAATGTTTATTATCCCTCTAGAACCTCCCGATGCACCGAGTTCTATACAATTAGCCGGAGCTAGTTCGAGGTGGATTCGTGTGCGTTGGCGCTCTCGGGATGCGGGAGGCACTGGCGACGAGGGCGGCGTCCGCTACTGGGCGGAATGCACTCCGCTGCGGGGTGACACCGCGCCGCCACTGAACTTGACCCTCGATGCGAAGGAAGAAGGCGGGTAAGACTTTGATTATCTGGGAAAATCCTAGTGACAAATGCGTATTTCAATATATTGCTGTGATATGGGAAATATAATTTAAATTGTAGACCTGACTCTCAAGGATACCGTTTGCTGAGCGCGCTGGTGGCGGGCGTGCGACCCGCGGCCGCCTACGCAGTGCGCGTGGTGGCCACAAACCGCGTGGGACGCTCGCCTCGCTCTGAACCGCTGCTCGTCACTACGCTGGACGAAGGTGGGTCGATAGTCGCGTACTCTCCTCAAGTTCGTTAAAAACAAACTCTTATAAATCTACTTAACATTTCCCAAGTAACTAAACAAAAAAATCCGCAGCACCGAGCGGGCCGCCGCAGAACGTGCGCGTGCGGCCGGTAGACAAACGGGAGCTGCACGTCTCCTGGTCGGTATGTACGGTTTTCTTAGATTTATTATTAACGATAATTTAAATAAATGGCATGTTTTTTTTGTTTAATATACTCGTTATGCTTTGTAAAGGTTTTTTTGGAACAAATCGAAAAGTCATTTAGAGTTGCCAATAGCAAATTTCTCAAATAACATAATAGAAGTGTTTGTTTTAGATGTTGAGTACAAATACGAGTTTACTTGAATTTGTGCTAAACTATACAAATAAATTGAAAGGCACCGGTGCAGCACACGTGGAACGGCGAGCTGGTCGGGTACGCGGTGTGGTGGCGTGAGGTGGGGGGCGCGGGGGGCGCGGGGGCAATGGAGAGCGCGGAGGGCGTGACCGGCGCAGGGGTTGCACCGGGAGCGGAGCTGAGCGCGGGGCGGAGTGTGGTGCGTGGTTGGGGCGGTGCTGAGCTGCGCGTGCGCGGCCTGCGCGAATTTGCGCGCTACGAGGTCACGTTGCGCGCGTTTAACGCAGCCGGCTTGGGTCCGCCCTCGCAAGTCGTGTATGCCACTATTGCGGATGGAGGCGAGTGTTTTAATGACATGCACATTAAATTATCGATATTATGGAATAAATATAAAAAAGGTATACATACTCGTATATCGTGTAAAGAAAACGTCGTGAAAAGTTATCAAAATTAATTAGAAATGGTAAATTAAACACAAAGGATCGTTTCATTTTATTAGATATACGTGAATTAAGTCGTTTTTAAAATTCTTACGAAAGTATTAATATTGTTTGCACTTTTCGAGTAGTGCCCGAGACGGCACCCGGCGACTTGTGGTGCGCCGCAGAGAGTGCTCGGGCGCTGCGGGTGCGTTGGACGCCGCCGCCCGCGCCCGCGCCTTCGCCCAGCGGATACGACGTACTCTACGCGCCGTTTCACAACACGCCTAGTTAGTTATACGTTTTATTATGATGTACAGTGAACTCTGGCAGCACGTTCTGACATCGTTGACACATTTATTTATACAAGCACCAGTCAATAGCATCGTATAGCACCACATAAAAAGTATTCACGTCATCTGTTTGTAATGTTGTAATAACCGTTTTTTACTACATGTATATGAATATATGAACGTTAAATATACCAAAATGACAATTTTTAAATTTTTTGTCTGTCTGTCTGTTTGTTTGTTCCGGCTAATCTCTGAAATGGCTGGATCGATTTTGACGGGACTTTTATTGGCAGGTAGCTGATGTAATAAGGAGTAACTTAGGCTAAGTTTATTTTAGAAAAAGAATGCGCGGACGGAGTCGCGGGCGACAGCTAGTATTACGAACATTAAATCTGGTTTTGACCAAGTAAGGACGCAGTGATATATATACAGCGTGGAGCGGCGCAGGTGCGGACCTCGCCCTGGGCGGGGTGAGCGGAGGCTCGCGCGAGGCGCTGCTGGCGGGCCTGCGCGCGCACACCAACTACAGCGTGCGCGTGCGCGCGCGCACGACTTCCGGCCCGGGCCCGCCCTCCGCTGCACGCCTCTGCACCACGCTAGAAGACGGTACGGAGCTCTATTTTTAATAATTTTACCGGATTCATAGTTTTGTTACGCCTTTGCATTTTAATGAGTAAGTACATACTCGTACAGTATACAATCCCACATCGAAGCCAGCTTTGTCTAAGAATTCTGTGTCTCTGAAATGGCTGGATCGATGTCGACAGGACTTTTAATAGCAGGCAGCTGATGTAATAAGGAGTAACTTAGGCTACGAAAAATCTTTTATTTTAGAAAAGAACGTGCGGGCGGAGTCGCGGACGACCGCTAGTATCAAATAAGATTGTTTAGTGCAATGGCGAAGGCAATCTATTTTATATCAAACATAAAACATTTTAATATTGATATGGTGTCACTATAAGATGTCAGTTTACTTAAATACGTAATAACTTAAGAGAGGAGATCCCAGTAAGGACTGAACAGATTACCCATGCTTGTCTCCTACATAACTTTGTTCAGAATTTGAACAATTCGACCAACATAACGAAAAACTAGTACATATGCAATGACAACTACCAAAACACCATAGGGCTTTTTTTTGTGACTGGAAAGTCACTGTTTGCCTTTAGGAGGCATTTACAGCTTCACCGGGCTTGAGGTGGCCGAGCGCAGATGGCGCTTAGCCTAAACCTCGTTAACCATATGGCCTGCGACCCAAAAATAATGTGTGGCGAGACCACTTTCTTAATATCGTGTTTTAATACAATTTGGTCTCATCACAGCGCCATCTGTTAGTGCGCGGCAGATACGGCACCAATACACCGATTTCGTATTACACAATTTACGGTAGAAAAACTGAGTTGCGAGACGTGGTTGTTTGAAAAGTTTTGTTTTTGAGGACATCTATTTTTGTAGATTATCCACATACAGATACGCTGGTTCAATAACAGTAATTTAACTTTGTAATCTTATATTTTTTGTGATTTAAAAGTTATTGATGCAGTGAATTTATCCAGAAAACTGAACCGAAAGTGTTTTCTCTTGATTAAAACACTAAGCAATATTTGTGTTCTCAAATTAAATCTTCTGTCTGCTAGAAGTGCCTTAGACTATTGCAGGGCGGTGTCAGTCAGTGAGTGATCAGTTTTTTATAGTGGTTCAAATTAAATAAAATTTGAAATGCACCGTGTTTAAAAAGTGCTTCCTTGGTTACTGAAAAATCAGGCTTCTAGTTTTAAACCCAACGAAGTTATAAGGGGTCGAAAATGTCCTGAACTGGTTTAAATAAAGGATGGTACGGTCGTACCGCTTTTTTTTTGTGGTCGACTTGCTGGGGCCCTACCATGTTCCCAGATGCGGGTTGAGGTAGTTGGAATGATAATTTTTAAAAAACACCTAATTTTGTAAATTCCATAATAGAGTCATCTGTCCCATCGAGACCGCAGTATATTATATACATGGACATTAAATTATATTGTCCGTGCGTAGTGCCTGGCGCGGTAGCGACGCTGCGCGCCGTGGCGGTGTCTGCGAGCGCGGTGCGCGTGTCTTGGCTGGCGCCGACCACCGCCGCGCGCCTCACTCACTACACGCTGCATGTACGCGAGCTCGGCAGGTACACACTCTCTCTACTTTCTCTCCACTTCCTGTCATACATTCCACTCAGATAAATAGGCCGACGAGCGCGATTCTCACGTTACGATAATCACAATTGCGCATAAACATCCGCAACTATGAACGTCATACTGTACCGCCGGTATCTTCACCGTAAAAGCGGGCGGTCGTGCCTCGACCGCTTCGGTCTATAATAACAGGGAAAAGATTTAGCGTAAATTGACAAGTTGTTAATACTGTAGGGTCGGCGGAGAGTGGTCGCAACACGTGGAAATATCGAGGAGGGCGAGGATCGCGAGCGTAGGAGGCCGAGGAGTGGAGGAGGATGAGCAAGAGGAGTGCAGTGCGGAGGTGGCAGGACTCCGCGCGCGCGCTGCCTTCGAGTTCAGGGTGCGCGCGCACGCGGCGACTGGCGCGGGGCCTGTCAGCCGCGCCGCCGCCGCCAGCACGCCCGGCCCTGACACTCCCGGTAACACTGAAAGAGCATTTTGATGAACAAACTAATTAATCTTACTAATATTATAAATGCTAAAGTTTTGATGGGTGGATGGATGAATGTTTGTTGGAATTTGTCGACTAAATTGCTCAACGAATCTCGATGTAGACACAGAAGTAGAGGATAGTCTGGAAGCACACATGGCCTTCTTTTCATCCCGGAAATAGTTACGGTTCCCGTGGGATACATTAAATTCATTTTTTCATGTTTTTTCGATATATTGTTAAATTATTTAAACTTCCGTGAGACATTGCTACAAATTAATTATAATACGGCTATAACTCACGTTTAATATTTCTTTGTCGACACCGCCAAGAAAATGCAATAAACACTCGCCCAGAAGATGGACCCCCGATGGGTTCGAAACTAGTCGGTGCCGACACCGGAATATTGAACGTGAGTTATAGCCGTATTATAATTAATTCGATATATTGTTTCTGCAACTTTTCGACATATGTTATTGATATTTGGCACAGTTATATAACAAAGGCTGGAGTAACAGATTAAATACGGGTCATCCCTTAAAAATATCAGGTTCCCAGGGATATGTAGTTTAGGTTAGTAGGATACGAAGATTTGTTTTAATTTCGTGAGGAAATCGCTGACTACGATTGGTATTCCAAATATAATTGGTTTAGATTGATGGATGGGATTTTCTCAACAGCGGTGAACATATCTCTCTAAAACTTGGCATAAATATACATACGTCCCACTCTCGCCCACAGACCCTTATGAAGTTTCTAAAATTATTATCGACCTAAAACCCGATAGTTCTCCAGGACATGATGGCATCTCTAGTAAAATTATTAAACTGGCAAAAGAGCACCTTATCTACCCATTAGTTCATCTGTGTAACCTCAGTCTCGAACAAGCTAAATTTCCAGATCTATTTAAAACTGCTATTGTATCACCTATCTTCAAAACGGATAACAAACTAGATATTTCCAATTACCGACCTATTTCCCTACTAACCATAATGTCAAAAATTCTATAATAGAACGAATAGTGAATTCTAGGCTGATCAACTATCTGGAGAAAAACAAACTGCTCACGGACTACCAATACGGTTTTTTTTTTATATAAAATAAGCGGGCAAACGAGCAGCGTGAACACCGAGGTGATCATGGACGCCCATGGACATCCGCAATACCAGGGGAACTGCAGTTTCCGTAAATGTAGATAGATAGATAGATAGGTAGATAGATAGATAGATAGATGCTGTACTGGACCTAACATCTTTAATCCACAAATATGTTGACAGAGTTTCAACACCTATACTTTTGTCAAAACTCGAAGCCCTAGGTGTCCGTGGACATGCTTATCAGTGGTTCCAAAGTTACCTAGAATGCAGAGAGCAGTATGTCAAGGTTAATAACAATCTCAGTGACCCTCTAAGATGCAACTTTGGTATACCACAGGGCAGTACCCTAGGACCCACTCTGTTTTTAGGGTATATAAATAGTCTCCACGATACCACCGTAAATCAGCTCAATCACCCATACAATCAAAAAAGCGCAAACTGCGTTGCCCTCTGCCGACCTCCAAATCCACCTTTGCTCAAAGACATTACAACTTTATCGCACCTTGCTTATATAACCAAATTCTTGACCAGTCGAATACTAGCATAGATAAACTTAATTCTTATAAATTTAAAAAATATCTTATACAATGGCTGTTAAAACTAAATTACGAACAAACTGAAAACCTCTTAGTAATACCAAAATGAATCAAGCATAAAAACTCTTTATTATTATTATAAAAACTCTTTCACTCTTAATATACCAACCACACACACGCACACACACACACACGCGCGCGCGGGCGCGCGTACACAAATGAATTCATACATATAAACACACTCACTCACACTCACATGCCCAAACACTTGTAAATGATCACATATATAATTATGTACCTAGATTAAGAGAAGGCCCTGCCTCCTGTAATACAGGTCCCCGCCTAGGTCAGGAGGCAGAGCCCCAATGATTATTGTGCAACTGATTTGATTAATAAAGTGTTTTTATTTTATTTATTTTTTTATACGTGTAGAACACAGTCTGGAAGAACACAGGCACACACATTAAGTAATATTTTAGTCTCGAGTCTCGGACGACAGCTATTTTACATTCGTTCGTCCCTTCAATAGAAGCGAATGTGGTTATAGCAAGCTTTCCATAATAGATGTATAACGTGTATATACGTGTTGAGCATCCGATTTCCCACCGCCATCCCATGCTCCTGCCCACCTCTCGGTATACGGAGCGAATCACGGGAGGCACGCGGGGTACTTGCTTGGGCTCTTTCCCCCGCGCGCTTTCTTGACCCTGCAAGTATACGTGTTGAGCAGTGAGCGCGCGAATTTGGTCCCTGTCGCGCGAGGTGACGGCGCGCGCGGGCGGGCGCGTGCGGCTGCGATGCGCGGCGGCGGGCGCGGCCCCGCTCGCGCGCCTGTGGGCCCCCCTGCCGCCCATGCACGCATACGCTGAGAACGGAGACCTGCTCCTACACAGTGAGTTCGCCCTTTACAAACCTACAACGCCCGAGTTAATTATAATTGTGGTTCTAGGTGACTAATTAAAGTAGCCTTATGAGCCCTGACCTGTACTTTGGGCCGGATGCATTTTAAAGGCTCTGGAATCTGCACTCCATATTGAAGAAACCCCAAATCGCCAACTCACTGCACTCACGGAACTGTGGGTACTTATGCCTATTATTTGCTTATTTTCAATGATTTGTGATGTAGAGGTGGAGTTTGAGGGCAATTACACGTGCTCCGTGCGCAACGCGGCGGGCGCGGACCGGGCCGTGCTGGCCGTGGTGCTGCGCCGGCCCCCCGCAGCGCCAGAGCCGCGCCTGCTGCGCACCGACGCGCACGCGCTGCACCTCGCCTGGGACGAGCCGCCGCGCACCAGGGACCCCGTGCTCGGTATCTGCTCAATTCTCACATAACCAAATTCAGCTAATACGTTCTAATGACAAAAGACAACAGGTGAAAATATTTTTAAGTCGATTACTACTTATATGAAACGCTTACACTTATTCACATTATATACGCTTTTTCACATTTGTTTTTAAAATGATGTATTTATCGAAGTATATATAATAATACTCATTGTATTATTGTGTCAGATGATATTTCGATATGCTCATGATGCAACGGGAAACCCTGATCACGCTTAGTTTATTATGTAAATAGTTACTTAGTTTATTATGTGAAGTAGTCCATTGATAGCGTACACAATCAGTCACTTGCATTTTTGGTTATTGGTTATATAACCAAAAACTATAAAGGATGGCCTTAGGCTTTATGGTTGCACTTGTCGTTACTATCACTTCACAACATCATCCGGCTCAACTGAGCATGAACTGGGAGCCTAGTAAGTAAATTTACGATAAAACATTCGTATCGTTATTGAAAAAAAAATTAAGAGATTAGTTGCTGTTCTATACGTCTGATAGGGCACTGCACAAATCTAATACAAATCTTGTCGATAATGTTACTCAAATTTTCGTGGATTTGTATGCACTCCGGACTGCAAATTTGTGCAGCAAAATTCACAAAATTCTGTCGATGAACATTGGTGTAATTTAAGTTACAAGATTTGTACAAGACATACATACATATAAAATAGTCGATATGCTATCTAGCAGTAGGAATTCGCAAATGAAAACAAAAAGATTTTCGTAGGTTATAGCGTATGGTGGCGTCGGTCATGGGAGGACACGGCGGCCGAAGAGGCGCGCAGCACGCGCACGGCGCGCCGCCAGCTGGCGTTGCGCGGGCTGGCGTGCGGCGCGCGCTACGCCGTGTGGCTGCTCGCGCACAACGCGCTCGCTGCCTCGCCGCCCTCCCGCACGCTCACACTACGCACCAAAGGCGATAGTCGGTACCACTTTGCGTTCTTCTCGCGACCATTATTGTATGTCGGTTCATAGTGACATACATCGGTTTTAGTAAAATGGTAAGGGTTGTGCGCAGAATTGAAAGCTCCTTTGGGCAAGGACTTCATCTGGGCCAACAGCAGCTCGCTGCGGCTGAACCTGGTGGCGTGGGGCGGCGGCGACGAGGTCTGCGCGGCGACGCGCTGGGAGCTGCGCGTGGGCGCCGCCGATCTCGCTACCGACGGGCAGACGGCCACGGTACGTCTTCCTCTGACCGCCAAGTAATAAATTCAACAGTTCCCATTTCTCATCCTCGTAATATAAAATATCCTCCGTGGTTCATTATATCTCTTATAAGACCGATAAAAGAAAAAAACACAGGCGCACAAGCGCAAAAAGCCTCGAGTATGACTTTAGACTTTTGAGTAAAAGAGTAGGTGCCCTGATAAAAAGCTGCTACAGAAATAATTAGTGATTATAGTATTCGCATTAACCCTAAGTGCTTTTGTTCTTAAATGATGTAAGTCACAACACTACAACTGCTTTACCCTCTGAAATTAAACTGGTCAATGCTACTGCGTCCACGGGATCTGATGTCTACGAACTATTTGCTAAACATTTCTTTTCAAATTTTGCACCGTCCAATAATAGTCCCATTTAATATTTTACCTTGAATGTATTTTTTCTACAAAACACACTAACTTATTTGAAATTAACAGAACCAGGCCTCTCAATAGCTATTAAAAAACTTAAATTTTAAAGCATGCGGATCCGATGGGATACCGCCTATTATCATTAGTAGATGTGCCCAATACCTCAGCCTCCCTTTAAAAAGGACATTTAACGTTTCTTTACCCACTGACACCTACACTCAAAAAGGTGATCGAAAAAATGTAAAAGACTATCGTTCTGTGTCATTACTTTGTAAATTCGCTAAACTCTTAAAATCTCCTGTAACATCGGGTCTCACTTCGCACTTGAATGTTTTTCTGAGGCACTAACAACATGAATTTAATAAAAACAAATCCACTATAAGCAATCTAGTCACATATGTACGTCAATGACAATTGTATTTATACCAACTTTAGTAGCGCATTTGATAAGGTGGACCACAATATTCTATTAAAGAATAGTCTAGCTATGGTGTATGGTGTGTGGCAAAAATAAATTGGTTTTATTCGTACCTCGGTAACTGGAAACTGAAAAAAAATAATCAGAGCATTTCGCTGTTACGTCTGGAGTGCCGCAAGGCTCTCAATTATGTTCTATTTTATTTTTAGCATTTGTAAATGACATCATGGATGTTATAAAGAACAGTAACTGCTCCAAGTTTGCCTATGGATGACGTTACAATTTATAGATGTATACAGAGCATAGTTGACCCTAAATTATTCCAGGACGATATACATTCTATTAAAAATGGTGTGAATCAAAAACAGAATGGTTTTAAACGTCCGGAAATGTTTACATAGAGAATTTACTAAAAAATATCCGCCTTTTCCTTCAACCTGTTTTTATTTGTTTTTGCGGGGAATGCATTTACGCACTTCGCCGTCCTTGCTGGAATAGGGCTTGCTTGCTTGGTTGAAGGGTACCGGTTTATCCTTCAACCTGTTGTATTAGGTGGTGGTAGGTGTAAAAGGTGGTATTACAAGAGATTTCTAATGTACGCGATCTAGGAGTTTGTTTTGATTCCGAACTCTCATTTATCCGCCATGTTTTTAACATTGATGGTAAAGCAAATAAATAAAGAAACAAAAATAGTATAATCCTAACTTACAGGCAACCAACTTAGATCCGGGAACTTGGTACGAAATTCGAGTGAGAGCGTTTTCGCCGGCCGGAGAAACGACCGCTTTCTACAGAGCGGCTACTCTCACACTAAATGGAGGTAATCCCTTAAGAAAGAATGAAGTACATACCTAATTATGAATTTTCGCTTGTTACACGGAAATTGTTCAGTTTAAGCCTACCCTATTTCATGTACTCGTAAATTATGTAACCGACCGATTGTGAATGCCGCTTTTTTTAAACATCGTCGAAATGTCGATTGGTGTTAACTGAAGTATTATTCGACACTATATTATTTTGATAAAATGTCGGTGCTTAAAACGTATCGTGAACGAGGAACCTTCTAAAATTTCTATGTTTAACATGTCATTTTATGATTAGTCTTATAATAACATAGAGTTAAATAAAACCAGAACGGATTGGATCTCCGAGCGAGGTGTCGGTGCAGGAGAGCGGCACGGCAGAGGCGGGGGGCGGCGCGGGGGGCGGCGCGGCGGCCGCGGGGCTGTGCGGCGCCGCGCTGGCGCTGCTGACCGGCGCCGCGCTGGCCGCCGCGCGCTGCCGCCGCCGCCGCACTCCGCACGCACACCCCAGTATCAAGAAACTGCCGATTCCTGACGGTAATATCAAGCTTAGAACACACATTCCGATAGACTCACGTGCTAATGTTCCTTTTTTAATACAGATTGTTTAACAAATGCAAACATTACCATCTTGTCAGTGTGGTTAAAAATGTTTATTTTGAAGCTGTGCCAACGGCCTTGCCGAGAAATTATAATGAAGGAACGCATCAACCCATGAACACTGGTTCACCGCAGTTCGGGCTGTAAGAAGTTAATTGTTTAAACTGCTCGTAGTAATTCAAAATAAACTCCGTCTAAGGATCGACAACAATAATGTACGCGTCAGAAACTCTTTAGTGAGAAAAATAAAGTAGAAGAAGAAACAGTGTTAGTTGCAGGTGAGCTGCAGGAGATCAGTCCGTACGCAACGTTCAGTATGGCGTCGTCGGCCACAAGTGGCACCCGTGGCTGTGAGCTTCGCCTGCACGCACCCGCGCTCGCCGAGCCGCTCGCTGCGCCGCCGCGCTCGCACCCGCACCGCGCGCACGCACAAGGTGACGCCTCCGCACTTGCCATTTGTTTCATATTAGTCATTTTCCATTATGAAACTTGTTTTACAACGACATTCATATTAATGCTACATGACGACAATGTATATTGCAGATTACTGCAGCGGGTCGGATTCGAGCGGTTCGCCCTGCGCCGCGTGTGCCGCCGAGCTGTACCGCGTGCCCGCCGCACACCTCGCCGGTAATACATACCGTTACCGTTACCCTACCTAAGCGATAGATGAGACCATAATCACCCTGTAGGAACACACGTTCGTTGTGCAGACACGCTGCCGGCTACCGACTGGGGCTCGACGGAGCGAGAGGGCACGCGGCGGGGCAGGGGCCGCGGCGTGCGCGTGGCCGGCGGCACGCGGCGCCGCGAGCCCGCCACCAGGTGAGCGGCGCTCGGCTCGCACTCAGTCTACTTAGTCAGACTGTGTTTCGGGTTAACTTTTTTTACATTATACGAGTATAATTATGAGTTTATATCATTTAATCATTTTTTTAAATGAGGTGAGAGTTCTTTTTTTAATTATTAGATATATACATATTTCTGAAATTGATAACTTTACAAAAGCTTTCTTTTTTCCAACCAAGCCATCGTTTCTAAGGAGAGGTCAGTAAAAAAATCCTCCTTTAACAAAATTCTATAAAAGGACTATTAAACAATCAAAAGTTCTGAGCCACCGAAATTACATTACATATGTTGACAACATTTTGCCCTCCTTTAATAATCAAAATATTGAAATTTTCAAAACATTTTCTTTTGCAAATATAAATTGTTATACCTTATGCCTGAGACTACTTTCGCAAGGAATTATAAAAGAAAAGTAAAGTTGATAGTAAAGCTTATGTGTTATTCCAGATTATTTTCTGCATGTATGCTAAATTTCAACGATATTCGTTTAGTTTTCCTAATAACATACATCCATCCATATCAATTTGCGCATTTAAAATGTTAATTGGATGATCTATACATACATATATGAAAATGATTCAGTGTGTAAAAGGACATATATTATAAAAAAAAACTGCAAGTTATTTTCGTAGTATAGGTCTTTTCAATTATCTTGTCGGCCCTAGGTCCTCGGTGCGCTGCGCAGTACCCTCCTAAGGCAGCCCGCTACACCAAAAGTTTGGATTTTGCGCAGCGATTCGCACGTAGTTATTTGCTGCCAAGATAATTCAAAATTACTGTAGTTCTTGTATACTTGCGCGTTAATTGAAAGTTATCCAAATTATACTAAGAAGATCGATAACAATAATTTGACGTTTCTGTACAAATCAGTTAAGTTGCACTTTTTCGTTTATTTTCTAACTTCTTACACTTTAACTAAATCTTAAAGTTCGTTAAATTAAACATATTTGAAGCAATCACGATTTCAAAGATACTTTACATCTCATTACTTATACTCGCATTTGTACATATATTTAAAAATAAATCAGTGTTTCCCTTTTGTTCTGGTTGTCAATACACATTTCTTACAATTAAATAGGTTTTTATAAAACAAAAAATAAATAAATTGAATTGATCTAATAGATACAGAATGCAGTCTTGAAGGCTACGTAATAAGATTATCCTTTAATTCAGGGCGGACGAAGTTGCAGGCAAAAGCTATATATAATAATTAAGCATCGGATCTCAAAGGAGTTTTTTTTTTTTTTTTATATTATAAGGTGGCAAACGAGCAAGCGGCCACAAGAATACGCTGAAATAGCGAAGCGACC
>JAAOEG020000011.1:7380381-7396398 GCA_011763625.2 Papilio bianor | reverse complement strand
ATAATAGTTAAAATAAATATTATAAATTATGTGTCTTAAACACATCAATATTATGTTAAAACAAAAAACTACTTAATAATTATTTCCATGTTTTTTTTGTTTGAATAATTAATAATAAGAAGCTTGCGAATATCTTACACAATAAAAGGCAGCCTCTGGTGCCTGAAGCAATTACAACGATTTCATTTAGAATATTGTACTTGTATATTGTAGTGCCTATTCAATGCAAACAAACAATCAAATTCTTTCCTTTTTATTTCTTTTTCCTTTCTCTTCATAATACTATAGTACTAGCTGTCGCCCGCGACTCCGTCTGTGTCGAATTAAAATAAAACTTAGTATTCTATGTGTTATTCCGGCCTATGTTCAATATCTGTGATAAATTTCAGTAAGATGTGTTTATCCGTTGCGGAATTATCGAGCAAATATATAAATAACAAAAAACTACCTATCTCTCAGGAACCGAAACTATTTCCGGGATCAAAAATAGCTTATGTGCTCTACCACACTATCCTCTACATCTATGCGCAATTTCATCGAGATCAGCGGTTTAGGCTACAAAGTGTACAAACATCCATTCATCCATCCATTGAAACTTTGGCATTTATAATATTATTAAGATTAAGATAGGACAATAGTGTTAAAACTTGACGATGACGTATCTTCACGTAAAATTCGCTCAACTCATCGCAGAAAATGTTGCTTATCATTTAGTCACACGAAAGCTGTACACACTAATTGACTGAATCATCTGGAAATCGCATTCGTTATTCTCCTCGCAAACATTACGTGCTGCAATGACGTACAATTATATTTCTGGATTCGAACGATGATTTTCCTCTAACTTTGGTAGTCAAGATAAAGCGCAGGTGACGCCGAGCGTCATTTAACCTGTCGCGATCTCTGCCAGCTAACCGTATAAAAAGTTAATCCGCATTTGCAATTTCTCCAAAATGGTAGATGTCGTTGTCTTCGGATACAAAATTATGAGTGCCATGCGTTTTTGTAATGTAACAGAGCGACAGTTGTATAGCATTGGGAGAGACTGAGGCAGCGCATATGATTGTATCCTTTGTATGAGTACTTCTTGGCCATGTCACCCATGTGAGGCAACGGCTTGGATATCAATTACTTGATTTAAATATACAAGAGTATCGCAAGGATGTTTATGTGTTTATGTGTTTCATACTGTGCACAATTGTACAATTACACTAAATCGCTTTGGGAATTCATATACTTACATAAATAACAATTTATTTAATAATCAAATTGGCTATTGTACGTATGTCCCTTTACATAGGAAGTGAAACATATCCAAGGTCAAAGTTCAAATTGGTGCACATAAAAAAACCTTGAAAAGATAATAAATAAAAGAGATATTTCTTCATCGATAGATACCAATTATATTGTAATAACGAAACAATAATTTACACGCTGTTAACAGTGTGCGTACCGAATTTGATGGAAATTTGAAGGGAAGGTAGTTAACGTGTGCCAGTATATTATAGGCTACATTTTTTAAAATTATGCGTTGAAAAAGTCGCTAGTATTGGCCAGTTTAATTTTTTTCATTTCTTTCTTAGCGTCTTTTTTGCGTCTTTATTTAGCGTCGCTTATACGTTATTTGATTTAGTAATACGATCACAAAAATTGGAGAGTATTGTAACAAGAAAAGTCGTGTTGAGGCATGCCGCGTGCACGGTGCGGGCAGGACGCGGGCGCGCTCTGACGCTACACATATTGTTATTAAACTACGGAGCACTAGCATTCATACAAATAATAAGATCCTCATCTGATTGTTTATACAGCGTTTTAAAAATATCGTTTTTTGAGATGTTACCTTCTACAGCGGGCAGCGGGCGGCGGGCGGCGGGAACGGATAAGATCAATGCGTGCGACTCGCTCTTAAACACGTTTTCTACATAAATTACATTCAAACTATGGTATTTTTTGTATTGTCGTATTGACATGGGAGCGGAAATGAAGCAATTCTATTAACCTATGTGAATTTTGTGAATTTGCATATTTCCAGCGAAAATTTTCCAAGGACAAGGTTTATGTATCAGGTTATCATTTATATGTATCAGGTTTTATAGAAAGTTCACTTTAGTGCTTTATTAGCATTCATTTGATTTCATCAATTTGGATATTTTATATGACGTGGTATTGCAACGCATCTTTTTTAATTTATTTATCAAATTACAAATAATATTACTTCGCCAAACTGCCAAAGCACTAAACACTTATTACTACATACCTTACACTATAATTTGATGTATAAAATAGCAGCTTCTAATCCTAAGCCTAAATTATATACAAACTACATTCTACACCAAACTACTACACTCTATACAATTAAGCAGTAGTAACCCGCAGTTAACATGTGTTGCATGAAAGGATCGGCTCGCTCAGGACAATACCACGACCACACAGAAGACAGACGTCAAGTGGAAGTAATTACGCGTCCACTTCCCCTTCCCAACCTTTTCTAGGTAGATAGGTAAATGATGGAAAGGGCAAGTGGATTCGGTGAAAAAGGGGACGTATAAGAGGGGAATTATCCTATTTCTGTGCGTCTCCTCCTCCGTTGAATTAAGTTAGGCAGCGCAACTATGCAGTGGTCGCTTCGCTACTTCGACGAATCCAGGTGGCCACTTACTCGTTTGCCACTTTATATTATAAAAAACAATAATCGTAAATTACAAAACATTTCTAGTAAGACACTTAATCTTGTACATAGGACTTCGAATAGAAAAAATATCTGTGATCCCTTTACTTTTGATACCTTAAAACCCTCTTATACAATGTGGGTCGGCACAGTATCATTATAATATTTGTTTGTTATCAATAAGTTATTTGAAACTTGCTATAAATATAATGGCAACTCAAGGAACGTAAATAATTAACGCGGAATAAATGAAGACACATTTAAAGTGTAGAGCTGCTGCTGCCAATAAATAAATCCCTCGTTAGTTTCGTAAGCCATTATTTACAGAACATTATAAAAATAACAAAGGACTTTTTATATCCTATACAAAAAATATTTAATTACCTAAGTATGAAATAATTATAAATTCATTGGAGATAAAAAAATAAGATTATTTATACGGTAAATTATTTACTAACCACTAATTATAATACAATTACTAAATGACCGACATTAACGCACTGATAAGTGTTTATAATAGATTTTACGTTCAAATGTAATTAATGTGAAATAACAACAAAGATCATATTTTTAACTTCGCTCATTATTTTATCATTTAACGTGTCAACTTGAAGCACATATTGTGTTCATCGCGAGCACTCAGAGACCACAGTCAGAGAGACACCTCGGTCACAGACTTCGGCGGCCTCCCAATGCGGTAATAACTATGCAACGGCCCGAGCCGATGCTGCTGAGGGTGCCCTCGAGCTTAGTTACTCTTGGGGTCGTTCTAGTTTGTCGTCTAGATGGTGATTACGTCATCAGACGATAGACTAATTATATTTCGAGATTTACAACCGATACTCATGCAACAATAAAAACCAAAATACTTTAAAACAAAAATGCATATATGAACCAATGCTTACGTAAGCACGGATGGAGGTATGAGATTTGCCTATTTTGGATGAAACGGGGGAGGAGGGGATAAAAATTGTAATAAATCTGATTTCAAGTTTAGACAGAGCGCCATCTATCGTTCGCCCACCTCAAGCCCGGTGGAGCTGTAAATGCGTATTGAAGACAAGTCAGTCACAACAAAATTATGTTGAAGTCCTTTGCCACTGCACCTCCCAGTATAGCTAGCAAGTGTAACATAGTTTACTACCAAATATACAACTGTTAAGAATGTATAAGACATATTGGAGTAACGACGTCCAATAAGAAGATGTCACGCACCCGTGCATTGCGAGCAATATCACGTCGCGGCTCGGACAAAATGAAGAAGATGACAATTTCTCCTACAGCAATAAAATAGCAAAAATATTTGATTAAATTTACAATTTAAAAAAAATCTCCAGGTGTCATATCACAAACACAACTAGTCGGTGCAAAATTCTGTCGCCAAAATATAAATTAGTTAATTAAATAATCAGAGCAGGTACTAGTACAGTACATTTTGACAGCGGTAGCTGCTAGCAACAACATATGTTGCACGAATTATTATTTTTTGTTATATTTCAAAGTAGTAAACGAGCAAGCGGCTACCTGAAATCGCTGAAATAGCGAAGCAACCGCTGCCCATAGACATCAGCAATTGCAGATGCGTTGCCTACCTTTAATCGACGGAGGAGGAGTTGCGCTGAAAGAGAGTATTTCCTTTTACTATGCGTATCTTCCTCCGTCAAGTCCACTTTCTAAGTGTGGGAAGGGAAAGAAGACTAAAACTAGGCCACCGGCACTAATTGAAAGTAATACTGCGGTTTCGTCTGATAAGAGTGGTGCGTGAGGCCTAAGTATAATCCTCTTTCCGTTCCCATCCATTTCTTAAAGTATGAGAAGGGAAATTAGGAAAAGGAATATACTTTTTTATGTATCTCCTTCTCTGTCAATTAAAGGTAGGCAACGCATATGAAATAGTGTATGTCTATAGGCAGTAGTCGCTTCACTATTTCTGCTAATTAAGGTGGCCACTTTCTCGTTTGCCAACGTAATACAAAAAAGGTATTCGTAAAAATTAACAATCTGCGAAATATTATAATGATGCCGAATATGTAATTTCAATTACGTCGAAGATATTTCGTCTCGTGTGGCATACATATTCCTTTGTATCCTTTGTAATTTACCTAATTGTTTGGAAACAAGCATTAACATCGTTTAGTAACCTAGACGCTACAGATTTGGTATATAAAATACAAAGTCAGAGCCTGCACGTCTAGAGACCGGCAGGAAACCGCTCGCCGCTTGCGTACAATACAACCTTCATTCCCCTCCAAACCTGTATTATCAAACATTTCATATTAACACTTTACTGACCGCTAGCGGTTCAACAGCATACGCACGTGACCGCCCGCTCAGCAGATTCTCCCGAGTGCTGCCTGTTTAACGTCTATACCATCATACGGATGTACGTCGTATGCTCAGATACATTTATCCGCGTTTTATTATTATAGAATTAAAAGCGTAATATTTCTGTTATAAGAACTAATTGGGCGAGTACTAGGCTATTGGTCGGTAAAGGGTTAACTTTGCTTCAACACACTATAAATTTACATACTCAAATAATTATCAAGTCCGTGTTTGAATAACTCATATATGTCAAACAATACGCGTTGTTTGTCGGCGGAGGCGCATCGGTTTTTTAAGGTTACTTTGCATGACAAAACTATTCGAGAGAACAAATTCAGCGCGTATTATAATAGTAATACAAAAGATCGATACTGATAGAGATCTGTGACGCTAGCGGAGGCAGCTCATTCGCTACAGCCACGTGCACGCGACACCATGACGTAGTACAGAGTAGCACACCGCACGCGCACGTAATCAATGCGTACCATCGACAAGTTCACGTGAACAATTACCGTCACCTCGCTCTGCAGTATTGAACACTTGCAGTAAGTAGACAAGGGAGCATCGCCTAGGATTATTTGATCCGCAACGCCAGAGAAACCCCAGTTGTTTTGTCTTTACTTTGGTGAACGCTCTTTTCGTGAAAGCCCCTTACTCGTAACTGTTTGGAAATCCTGAAGACAGACTATTCCAAAACGCGGCATTACAAGGTAAAAAATTACGTCTTTGTGGAATGCCAGCCATATATGTAAAAACCATAGTCATTGTGATAAAAATTGTTTGCAATCCACATTGGGCATACATTATTAAATCAAAATATAGTGTCGTAGACGTGACGTAGAGCACCGGAGGCATACTGACTTTCGGGGTCACAATATGTTGGAACTGTCCGCATTAGCGACATCATTAGCTATAAGTACTAATATCGTCTAGGAGTACATACTAAATGAGATCATGAACCATACATTCAGCACATAAATTTAGATTAACAGTAATAGAGCTCACAATAGCATATTTTAAAAGAATGGGCCCGGTGGCCCGCTGAGATACCTAAACCACGCAGAAGATACGGGTCAAGTAAATGTCATTATATTTTTCGTCTGAAGAGTATGCGTGCTGGAGGCCTAATCTCTTATAAGGAAAAGAAGGGTAAGTGGATTTAGACGCGTAGAGGGCAAATATCCTATTTCTGTGTGTCTTTAGTCTATTAAAGCTAACCGTTTACAGATATCGTACGCATTGGACGTATAGCTCAATGGATAGCAAATGGATTATTTTGTACTGCGTCCAATGTATCAGCAGCGATCGGCATGTAACATCAATCAAATTGACGATGCCAAGTTCGTTCAGATTTTCTTATTGATCATATGTATACGTCGAGAGCGCCGAGTGGGGTCACCAACGCCGACGTTTTGCATGACGTCATCGGCACTCACCGCAAAGTTATCCCTCTGAGCATTGGATTTGGAATTGCCAAAGCGCGAGAGTACAATATGTACAATATATTTTGAGTAAATTAAAATCCGTTTAAGATTGTTGACCGGGTTAATCTGTGCAGAGAGAAAGCGGGTCTAAGAATGAATGTTACAAAATCGAAGCTCATTATTATATCTAGGAAAGAATTTATAGACAACTGCATAACAGTGGCAGGCAAAAAGTTGGAGAGGGTGTGCAAATATAAATACTTGGGTACATGGCTAATCGAAGATTGGGTAAGCGATCAAGAAGTGAAGACACGTATAGAGGTAGCTCGAAATGCATTCCTAAAAATGCGCAAAATTTTCTGCCAGCGTAACCTTAAAATATCTTTGCGCATCCGCCTCCTAAAATGCTACATCTGGCCCATCCTTCGATACGGATGCGAGGCTTGGACAATAAAAGAAGACCTCAGGAAACGTATAGAAGCGTTTGAGATGTGGGCATATAGACGCATGTTGGCCATAAGTTGGACTCAGAGAGTGACCAACGAGGAAATTTTGCGACGAATCAACCAAAAGCGGGAACTTTTGCAAACCGTCAAGATGAGAAAAGTAGCCTATCTCGGCCACGTGCTCAGTAACGATAGATATGACCGCCTCCAACTCATCTTGATGGGAAAAGTCGCTGGTCAAAGTCGCAGAAAGAAGTCGTGGTTGCGAAACATACGTAAGTGGACTGGGATTGCTAGTGCCGCCCAACTGTTTTGCCTCGCAAAAGACAGATTCAAGTATGGAGAACTGACCGCCAACCTTCGATCGACGGAGAGGTACCTGAAGAAGAAAAAGAAGAAAATCCGTTTGATGCGATACGTGAGATGCGTCCGATACCAAACTGTGGACGCATACTTAAACGTAGGCAACGAATCTGTTGTTGCGGATGTATATGGGCGACTTGAGGTAGCCGCTAGTTCGTTTACCAATTTCAATCATAAAAAAATACTTCATGTGAGATTGATTTGACCGTGACGTGACCAATTCTAATGTATTAAAATTTCTGACGCATATTATTTATCCTCGTTCGATACGCCTAAAAGTAAAATTGACCAAAAGACGTAACTGATGACGTACGAGGTAGGAGAAGCGCTTCGGGAAACTGTGTGCTTTCTCATTTTCCCATTTACGTATTAATAGGACCGAAATGTATTCAAGCTATTATACAATAAAAGTAAGAAGTAGTAAATAATCAGTCTGGGATATCAGGAATGATATCATGCAGTGCGAGGTGGAACCACAACCTAATCTATACTGCCCAGAAGAAGCACACAACAAAGTTCTAAAAAAGTTTGCCTACTGTCTACAATGCTTCGGAAATTCTTAAATTGAACACAGACTATTTTAAGCAAGTGACAAATGCCCCATCTTAGAATATATTCCACAGACGTCACTATTTAATATGGTAAAATAAAACATGTCTCGTTGGCTTTGATAAATTGTTGCAAAGGGGTTCCTACTGTGGATACATGTGTGTAAATCATATTGACACGGCTTTAATGTTCCTATTTAATATAGAAAACTACAGTAATACACTTTAATTGTACAATGGCATGAAGTTGCAATGTATCTGCACCATTGATAGAGATATCTTCTTATTTTACTACTTTATGAAAGCAAAAGTTTATATGGATGGATGTCTCTTAGACTTTATCACCAATACTGTTCAACTGATCTCAATGACTTGGCATAGCTGTAGGGGATAGTCTGGAAGAACACATTGGCTACTTTTGTCCATGGAAATAACTTAACATAGCTTAACTAGGGTGAATGGAGGATATAATGGTTATTTTTTTTCTATGTAATCATTTTAATAAATGTATAGATTTATACTTTACATTTTAAATAATAAGCATAAATTTGTTTAGCAACCAACCAAAAAATAAGTAGTTGAATGATAATAAATAGGTCCAATTTAAATTAATTGAAAGTTCCAAATGTGATTATAATTATCTCAAGTTGTGTATATAAACATAGCTTTAGGCACCTGTGTCTTCCCACAATAGATAACATTACATTATTATCTATCTGCTAAATGGGTGGGTTTATGTAATTAGTATGTATGAAATTAGACACACATTTCATACATTTAACAAATACAACAAGAAACATGTTTTACTGAGAATAATGTTGGACAGTATTGTATTGTAACATATTTAATATGTTTTTATGACTCAATATTGTCAACATATTAGAGAAAGTTACTTCATTACTTAGTTAGCTGTTTTAAAAATAAATAGGTATATCTAGGAAGGCAACAAAATATGAATTATAATAGATGTAAGTTTATATAGTTGAACGTACATATTAAAGTGGATGGCGTAAATAGATAAGTGTGCCAAAAAATGAAGGTCACGCCTCAAGAGAGAGTAGGCCGCCTCACACTCGCGGGGCCGCGGGGTCTCCGGCGCCGTGTGAAAGCGATGCAACTTAATGTGAACACACCTTCGGGAAATTGATAATACAACGAACATTGGCGTGTATTCAATCACGCGTCTAATCATATGCAACTCGACACATATTACTGTAGAAATCAGTAAAACACTGACCTCAGCCGCCAAATAGTTTGTTTTGTTTGAGGACAAACACTTCTTTTGTAT
Source organism: Papilio bianor (assembly GCA_011763625.2). Lineage (NCBI taxonomy): Eukaryota > Metazoa > Arthropoda > Insecta > Lepidoptera > Papilionidae > Papilio > Papilio bianor. The sequence goes on along the minus strand of JAAOEG020000011.1, from coordinate 7,387,336 downwards.
TTACGATTTTTTTTAACGTAAACAAAAATGTTAACGTACTAATGATTTTAAAGTTTCACTTATTTCAATTACGTAAAAAAAGAAACTTACCAGTAGGCAAATATGTGCTGGTATTATAAAAAATCTCAGGAACAATGTTATGTGCGCGTGCAGACGACTTCTCAAAAGTAAGGAATTGTGAAACAAAATTGTTTTGACACACTCTCTAACATTATAACTTGTTCATGTTCTAAAGACCCATTTTATTTTAGACCCAACCAACTGACAGTTGACAGCTGACAGCGAAGACGACAAAGAAGTTCATAACCACAGAATATATATACTCGTTGCGAATATAAGCAAAGAACGACAGACATACATATTTTGAAGATTTTATGTCCATGTTACTGCTCCTTTGTGGACTTGGCCCCCGCACTACATTTTCTTTACTTTTTATCTTAGACTAGGAATGTGCTTTTTATGCAATGCAATCGAGAATCGTTTGCTCTATCAAATATTAAATTTGAGTGAAAAGTATAACTGTTTTAGTTAATATTTTCTCCGAATGACATATTAATTTTTTTTTGAGAAATGGATTTTCGATTATAATTTCGAATTTTAGTTTTTAGATATAGTAACTATAGATTTTACGAACTTATTACAGTTCAACAATTGCTTGAGAGTCATTAGGTATAAAGGAATTTTGTTTGAGAATTGTTACTTTACGTTCTCCCAGACTTTATGTTCTATATCCATGCCAAATTTCATCGATGTCCGTTCTATAGATATCTTATAACAAGTAGTAATATTCATCCATCCATCTAAACTTTGGCATTCAGATTAATTCAGATTAGATTAATTCTGTCATGTTCACAAGGAACAACAATAAGTTCTCAACTTGCTTGCTTATGTTCTAGTTCTGTGCGTGTTTTTTTTATATATAATAAGGGGGCAAGGAGCAAGCCGCCATCTGAACTTGCAGAAATAGCGAAGCGACCGCTGCCCAGATGATGATCCCCTATTGCAGATACGTTGCTTCCTTTAATCGGCTGAAGGAAAGACGCACGGAAAGGGAACGTTTCCATATTCTTTACGTTTTCTCCTCTTAAATACAAAGGGTATTTCTTACTTGTACCTTTCATTTCTTTCCATATATGAAGATGGTAGGAAGGGAAAGAGAAATAAAATTAGGGCTCCGACACGTACACATATACGTTTATATATCCAATCCAATAATGAATGGAACTTAAGTATTGCACTGTAAAAAAAGACAAACATGTTGTGTTGATCACTTCTTTATTATTTGAAAGCTTTATACACAAGTAAATATAAAGCAGCAGAAACTGCGTGTGCGTATACATCAATGTTCTGGGCAGCGCTACCACTCTCGACGCTGGTCCCGAAGATTTCACTCTTTTTAAAGCAATACCTCCTTAGGGCCATTCGCTTACTACTGCTGTTTTGACCTTTTTCATCCGACAGAGTGTTGTAGACCGCTAACAGATATGGATAAATGACAGGTTTTCCGAAAAAGAACCATAGACATGCAAATATAGCAGACATCATGACTACTTGACAACAAATGTAGAAATAATACGGAAACAAGACTGGATCTGGGCTTCCGATGGCGGATATCTTGCACATAATCCACTGCATGATGAGCCAGCATAACATGCATGCGTTGGTACCGGCGCATATTCGAACGCAGAACTCCCACGCCTTGCTGCAAACAATGTACGGGTAGCACAGAATTTCTATCCAGTTAAAGCCAACTGAATCATCCTCTTGCACAAACATTTGCGCCTGAGCAAGTTTTGTACAATCCGGTTGGTCATCCTTTTTCCTTTTCTCGAAAATTTTTAGAAACTTTGACATTTTTAAGTATTGAATCCTGCAATTAATTTGAGTAAATAAATAATTTATAAAATGCAAAAATTCATCCAAGCCAATTTGTAGAATTATTGCTTTTGACGGTAAAAACAAAAAGTAAAACAAAAGACGTCTTGCCATTTCTAGCCTGTCTATCATTTTGTACTTTTTCTGTCAGAAATGTAAACCCCAATCGCAAGAGCGCTTCTTAAACGCGCGTTAAAAACCTATGAATAGAATAAATTCTTTTCCACGTACATGTTCATAAGCCAGCGTTTTTTAAACTTGGCGCTTCTTTACCGCGCTATTTTGCATTTTTATAACTTTGCGAACAAGAGTAATTTCAAAGCGTTATTTTACCAGAGAGAGCGCTTAAAAAGCGGCTTAGACAAACGTCAGGGAAAACGGAAGTCAGTAACAAATAGCCAGATAGAAACATTCGGACAAGAAGTGGTTTTGGTACTTTCCATCGGCATTGGAGAGCTAATGAGCTTAAGTTATTTAGTTTAAGAATAGGACATAAGGGCATTTTATTTAGAAAAGGGCAGATACGGGTTTATTCTGTAGATTTCTGTCATAATGACTATTATTTTTATTTTATGCATAGGCTATAGACCGAAGTGGTTTGTGCTTATATGATTTGCGCCATTTTGGAGATGGCGGTCGCGGTTCGTGGCTGTGGTGATGAGGATTCGAAGTAATCTGAAACTGTCAGTAACTTTTGACAGACCCGCTTAAGTTGGAATTAAGCTGAAGCTGTATTTTCTGAACAACCTATCCATTTTGTATAAATATCTTTATGTCAGTGTCAGTTAAAATGTCAGTTTTTGATTTCAATAATTTTAGTTTCACTATTACTTTTTATTTCATTCATGCCACTGATGGAGGGTGACTGAAGGATAGGTTGTGTACTTTAAAAATAACAACCACGGTCTCAATTCCCAGTCAAAACGATAATGGTACAATAGAAAGTTGCAAGATTTACTTTTGTAGTTTATTAACCAATGAATATATAAAGGTAAATATGTGACTAAACAATGAATTGTGGTGAAAGTGTTTACGCGACTTACAACACAGTTACTTATATTTTTACAAAACTGACAAGGAGGATTATGGGTTGATAATTGGTTGGCGAAGGCTACAGGTGTGTTTTTCCATTTAAATGGTTTATAACGTTTTAAAATTTCGTTATTAAAACATGTTAAACAAGTTAGTCTGACCTTGTTATTACTTTTGTGTTGGTTTATACTTCCTTTTCAATAAGGTTTGCTCCATATTACCTTTTCTACCAAAGCATTCAACTTCTTAGTGATAGTTATGATAAACTAAAATATTTGTACACTATCATGTATGTATATTAACAAATTGTTGGATGTTAAAAAAAAATTTGAAGCTTGTGAAAGGTCTTTGTATAATGCAAGAGAGACTCCAGTGTACTATTAATGTACTTTTAGGATTATCATTCAATGATTTGTAGCTCATATTACAACACTATTAATATGTATCACAAGAAATGTTTTTAAGCAAAATTAGGAGCATATCTAAATTAAGTATGACTTAGGGTCCTTCAAAAAGCTAGCCTATCTCTTTGTCAAAGGCTGGCAATACATCTGTGCTTCTTCTGATGTTCTAGATGTCCTTGGCCTTGATGATCACTTCGGTGTTCCCACCTTTTATCCCCTCCTCCTAGAAATAAATATTCACATGAGTGCTAACTGACACTCTCTAGTATGGCATGCCAATAATGTAATAATGTTGCAGATTGACCCTCCATCATGAGCATGAGAAACTGGTGGCTCTGTGTGTTACTCACAGGACCAGTTTGTTTGATAAGCGCAGAGTACATTCCTCCAGGGCCTGCATATCCATGTCCCAAAGATGCTCAAAGACAGTTGCTGTACCCGTGCACCTGTGAGAATGGAACAGATGCAGGGCTGCATGTCCTCTGTGAGAATGTGGGGTTGGCAGTGCTCAGTGTGGGTCTAGGCAACATCGCAGGCCTAGGCTTGCCCATTGAAAGACTGGAGCTCAGGGAATGTAAAATAGGTACAGTACTTAGATAATAATATGTCAATAACTATTATGGATGTCACTTGTCATTTTAGTATTTTTTAAAACACTGTAAATTTATTCATAATTTTCTGGTTCCTCTATTTATTACTAGCTTTTGCCCATGATTCTGTCTATGCAAAAATAAAAAATAAACTTAATAAGTAGCCCATGTGATGGTCCAGTGTTCTGTATTTGTGAGGTTAGATGTGAGACAGCGAGTTGGAGCTTTAGGTCAAATTTAAGAGTTGCAGTAAACCTGTAACTTTGGTTTTGAGATGTTATGGTTGTAGGCAGACTGTTTGGTGCCCTGCTGCGGCGGGCGCGAGTGCGCGTGCTGCACGTGGTGGATACTCCGATACGTACCATGGACGAGACCGTCTTCGAGGGCGTCAACTCCACCCTGCAGGAGCTTTACATTCGGAATACACAGATAGACACCTTTCCTAAAGAAGCATTTAGAGTACAGTATAATTCATTTATGATAGTCACAAGAGGGCTAGGGATAAGCATTGTATAAATCTGTTTGTGTTTTCTCAGATACTAGGCAACCTGTCCATCCTGTCAATAGATGGACACCTGATGCAGTCTCTGTCACAAGATATATTTGTGGGCAGTGCGGTGGTGGGCAGCCTGCTGCGCCTGCATTTGCCCAACGGACTCCTTGCTGACATACCACCCGAGGCCTTTCAGGTTATTATCCTTGTTAAAGCCTTTCTTTTATCTGTATCTCTTGATTTTATGTAAAGGTTGCATATTTCATAAACAGCAACAGCCATACTTTCAGTACGAGTTACAGTTGCATTGTAACATACATTATTTGGTAGCATCTGAAGAAGCTGCGCGTGCTGGACCTGCACGGCAACCGGCTCTCCGCCCTCAAGCGCAACCAGTTCCGCGGCCTGCGCGACCTCGAGCTGCTCGACCTGAGGTACGCCCCACACGGACAGACACACAGCCGCTGTGTACACTTTGTGCAGCACATTCGTTGTTGCAGCTACAACAACATAACGAAGCTCGACGGCAGCCACATGGGCGACCTCACCAAGCTGGGCTGGTGCAACGCCAGCCACAACCTCATCGCGGACATACCCAGGTGAGCCGCGCCTGCCGACCTAATGTAATGATGTAACGTACAGAGTGTAATGATGCGAGCGCGTGTTGCAGGGGCATGTTCGCGCGCAACACGGTCATCAAGGTGGTGCACCTCGACAACAACCGGCTGCGCAAGCTCGACACCAACTCCTTCCGCGGCATGCGCTTCCTCAGGTCGGTGCGCGCTCCAACCCGTGCTGTGCGTGTGTGTGCGTGTGTGTGCGTGTGTGTGCGTGTGTGTGTCCACTGTTGTAATGTGCGCGTGCGCAGGCGGCTGTACCTGCAGGACAACCAGATCGCGGAAGTGGGGCGCGGCACCTTCGCGGCGGTGACGCGCATCGGCACCGTCGACCTCGCGCGCAACCGCATCACCAAGGTCGACTTCCAGATGTTCCAGCAGGTCAAGTACGCAGAGGTACGTCCGGTCGTCGGTCGTCGGTCGTCAGTCGTCGGTCGCTCTCATCCACACTTCTCACTCGAGCGATCGCCCGCAGATAATAAACCTGGCGGAGAACGAGATAGGCGTGATAGAGCGGCAGGCGTTCACGGACCTGTACCAGGCCGTGGTGAACGTGTCGCACAACGCGCTGGCCGACATCGAGGTGGGCGCCTTCCAGAACTGCAACAACCTGACGGCGCTGGACCTCAGCCACAACCGGCTAGCGGCCGTGCCGCGCGGTGCCTTCGACGACAACACCTACGCCTTCGTGCTCGACGTCTCCCACAACCGCTTCGAGGACTTCCTGCAGATCCCCATCCACAACATGTCCGGCCTCGCCGTGCTCAACGCCAGCCACAACGCGCTGCGCGACCTGCCCAAGCTCGCCTTCCCCAAGCTCTACGAGCTGCACACCGTCGACCTCGCGCACAACAACCTCTCGCTCATCGGCAACGCCGCCTTCCAGAACCTCTTCTCCCTTAGGTGCGTATCTCTCCGGCAGCGGTGCGGGAGTAGTGCGGCAGCGGTGCGGGAGTAATGCGGCAGCGCTGTGCGCCCTGTGCAGGTACCTGAACCTGTCGCACAACGCGCTGGAGCGCATCGGGCCGGCGGCGTTCGGCGCCATCGCCACGCTGCTGCGGCTGCAGGCGGCGCACAACGGCCTGCGCGACCTCTCGCGCGCCGCCCTCGCGCGCCTCGCCTCCTGCCGCGCGCTCGACCTCTCCCACAACCGCCTCACCGCCATCGTCCAGATCCCCATCAGCCTCAGCGAGCTGGACCTGTCCTACAACAACCTGACGGAGGTGCGCAGCAACACGTGGCCCTCCATGAACGCGTTGCTCTCGCTCGACCTCGAGGGCAACCGGCTGGGCGAGGGCGAGCTGCCCGGCGACGCCTTCGTGCCGCTGCTCACGCTGCAGCGCCTCGGGCTGGCGCGCAACGGCCTCACCGCGCCCCCCTGGCGCGCCCTCAACGCCCTCTCCAGCCTGCAGTACCTCCACTTGCAGGTGACTCGCCCCCCGCCCCCTCCCCCCGCCCCCGGCTCCCGGTCACGTGGCTAATGTTAATGATTGTATCAGTACAACAACATAACGACGCTGTCCAAGTCTGCGTTCGGCAACCTACCGACCACGTTCGAGGTGGACCTGTCGCACAACGCGCTGGAGGCCGTGGCACCCGGCGCCTTCCGCGGCCTGCCGCAGCTGCTGCGCCTGCGCCTCGCCAACAACCGCCTCGCGCACCTGCCCAACGGCGCGCTGCAGGGACTCGTCGCGCTGCGGTATTACGCACATTTGTACCTCTCTAGTGCATCTCGTAATAACTCCTTATTGCAAGTGTAAGCCTCGAATGTAGCAGTGACGTGTCCGCAGCCAGCTGGACCTGTCGCACAACGCACTCGAACGCATCGACAACAAGACGCACGGCCTCCTCGACGACTGCCTCTCGCTGGAGGAGGTGAGCCACCCCACACGCCATGTGTGCCTCGCGCGCCTCGCGCGCCTCACACGCCTCACACGCCTCACA
>JAAOEG020000011.1:7364652-7376923 GCA_011763625.2 Papilio bianor | reverse complement strand
CGGCCGCCTCAAGCCCGGTGAAACTGTAAATGCCTCTTCAAGGCAAACAGTGACAAGTCAGTCACAAAAAAAAAAATGCGGCTAAATACTTTTTATTGTGATCCAGTCGTTTGTGAAACTTACTGCTAATTATTGGCCTTGTGTAAGAAGATATGGAGTTTATCTTTTTGCAAGGAATAAGGTAATTGTTCTGTAAGTGGAACACCGCCGTTTTCTGCGATATGATTTCTAAAAGTAAACGCAGATAAATGGTCGGAGAGGAATATTCTGACTTTTTGAAGGACTGTAACTTGTAAACGGTTTAGAAATACCGCTGAGGACATACTATTTATTTAATTAATCAAGTTTTACTTTGTCTAGGAAATGTGTTAAGGTAGATAACGAGGATGATCTTGCGTTGGACTTGGACGTAACGCTAAAAAAATGATATTCGAATGGTCGGTGCGCTCTCACCGGCTAAGGTCGAACCGGCGGCGGACAGACTCCTCTCGTATCCTGCAACCAGACACATTCACTTAACGACTTTTAACATTTTTTTAGCGTATATCGTCTCGCAAATGTATTTTTTTTTATTTTGCTATTTGATAAACTATATAACTTTAAAAATAGTGAAAATCGATGAGCAAATACATGAGGCATCATATGCACTACAACGACCACACAAACATAAAACACTGAATGGTACTCCCTCAGTCTAGTGTGCACTTGCCCGGTAGCTAGCCGATGGGAAAAATAACGCACAGAAATGTGACTATCATGCAAACTTACCACGTGCTCTTATTTTACTTCCATTTTACGCAGTTGTTTTTAAAATATCCTAAAAGTCTTAATCATAGAAAGTGTTATTGAACTTTTGTTTTTGTTTGTCCGTCAGCCGCAACGTGTCGGACGCGGGCTGCGCGCTGACCACTAACTACATTAAGAATTAGGATGTGAAGTCAGGTGGCGCGACTTGTAACACTTTAATGGTTACTTCTTAGCAAAGTTTTGATGTGAAAAAAATTTCATATTGCGAAATTAAAAAAAAAAGTCTTGTGGAACCCACTCTTTACCGCTTGCGATAATTTTTCGATCGCCCTTTGTTACTTTCCTGAGTTCAGTTTGAAGTTGTCGGGGGTCTCGACTTTATCAATGGTCATGATATTTGCTAAAGCAAATTATATAATTATAGGTACATATTCGTTACAGACGACTGCTCTATTGTAACATCCTTTATTAATTATATTATAATGTCAAAGCTAAGTACGTATTCTTTATTTAAAGGTAAAGCTTCTCACGCCTGAGCAACCGACCGCAGGGGCCGTCCCGCCAAAACATTAACGACACGCGGTCGCCATTTTGAATACTAAATGGCGACGGACATTAGCAGCGCATTGTTAATTCATTGGGATCGTATTGTAGCATAAAATGCAATAAGTGGTGGTCATCGCGGCCGCAATTTTTTTGAACATCAGGCATGTAAATTTTTTGCATCTTTTTGGATATAAAAGTTCTGTGTGAGAAAATTTTTCTCATAATATGTATACGATATTAGAAAATAAAGATCGTGGTAAAAGTTAAAACTGAAAACTTTTAGTTTGATGTGTTAAGTACGATGCTGCCATCTCTATTACTTTTTGCAATACTATTCATCATATCAATCATATTCTCTAGGCCTAAGTAAAAGGAAGCAAAGGTAGCGACTAACCGTGGTGGTGGTGTGGGGACCAGGACCAGTCGTGGTGGTGGTCCGACTGCTTGCTCTTCAGTGCCGTGAAGAATGACGCTACCTGTCGGACAAACACTGCACTTTAAAACCATTATCTATACATAACTAATTGCTATCGTTTGGAATGATGTCGATCTGAGTTAAACGCAGAAAAAACAAATGCCTTTGTAATTTTGCAAATGTATAAATACTAAACCATTTCGTATTGTAATTACTTATATATGAGTCTATCTTTGCTGGTGGTCCATGTGCGGCCCTATTTTAATAGCTATGCGTACAGCAAATTGAAATGCGTATGGTGTGTCGATGTAGAAAAATAACAATAAAAACGTACAAACATGGCAGAGCCCCGTACCTTAGTACGTAAAAATTGACGTTGAAATGTTTTTTTCTTTATTGTATCAATTTACTTTCAATAAGTGGCCGCTACGTGAGTGCCAGCACAAAAAACCAATTTCGTTGAGCTTGTGGGTCAGCAATCGATGCTGGGCATAGCAACACTCGTTTAGTTTTTGTTTTTATTTCAATTTACTCATAGTATGCTAACAATTATTGAACGCTTACAATTTTGCACGAAACTACAACATCTCAATACAAGTGACGGCTAAACTAATGAACATATTTTTTATCTATAGTTATGTGGTCGGGAAGTAGTATGTACAAAGATGTTGCTTGATAAAAAGTCCGTACCCGTTCTACTTTGAGTGATAGACTGCTGGACAGCTACTGGTGTTCTTTATTTCTTACAATAAATAGATCTGATGGTTTAACATAATATGTATCTTATAATAGCTTTTGGATTAAAAAGACTACATATTTCATAAAGTATTAATGAATTATATTTCGTACATATTATGTATAGAAGTTACTTTAATTCGTATACAGCTAAATTTTTACAATTGTTCGAAGCACCATTATACGTGAATTTTGAAAAATCCTTGGGTCGCGCATTTGGATAAAAAATCAAGGTCGAAGGAGTACCTTTAAATTATAGTAATATTTTTTTCATTTTTGGACGACATGGTAAATTGAATCAAGATAATTCTTAAGACCGAGTTGTGTAGAGTTGTGTAGATCATAAAATTAACTATAAAAACCCTATTTTTTCAATGAACCACCGTTTCTGTTTACGGTTTTTGAGCGTATTTTGTCGTCCGATGCGTGAAGGGTTAAATACGTTACTGGCACAGTTTTTATGACAAAACCTTTCTATATTTCCATTGTAAGTTCACGGTGTTGTTGAAAATTGACCATCAATAAAAATAACGGCACATCTCCTACTAGCTAATATTTTAAATATCTTTCGCCTTTTTTATTTAAGTAATGAAATTTATTCTTATTTGTTCTTACCTATATTGTGTAGTTATTTACCTAAATAAATTTATTGATTGTTTAAAACCTTTAATTCTTAATGAATTATCAAGTTGGAACTGACCAAAAAGAAATACTTAGTAATAAAATTTTCATGTTAGAGAAAGAAGAAAATGCATTTGGTTTTCCTGTTAGTTTAGTACTTGGACCATATTCAGTTATTTTCGAGGGCAATAAATGATTGCCGTTTTAAATGACGTCTCATATACATCACTCGCTCATAGTCGCTTTTTTTGTCCCTATATCCCTATGTGTGCTTCAATCTTTAAAACTACGCCACGGATTTTGATGCGGTTTTTTTTAATAGATAGAGTGATTGAATAGGAAGGTTTATATGTTTAAAACATACATACATTAGAAAGTGGAGGAATACTGTTATGTTTGAGGTATCTAATGTGATGTCGTGTAACGCAGGCTGAACCCTACGAGATTTATCAAAATACAGATACCCGTGCGAAGCCGGAGCGGGCCGCTAATTATTATTATAGCTAACACAGTTCATTTTAGGAAGCATACAAGTGAGCGAGAGGCTTTTGGAAAAGGGTGGTACCTTGGCGGAGCTGACGGCGATCTTGAAGACTAGCAGCAGAAGACCGAGAGCAAGCGACTTGGCGGCCAGGAGTGACGTTACCAGCATCCAGGTGGAGGCAGCACCCACGTGGAACACCAGCGGCATGACGCCCGCCGCCGCTTTCTTCAGCCCGCGGCCCTCCGCCGCACCTTCTTTTGGACACAGCGAATGAGGACTTAACGATGGAAAGGACAATGTTGCTTGTGTATTATTAGATACTTAACCTTCTCTCCGACAAAATATGGTCTACAACAGGAATACGTTTAGAACAGACGAAATTTGATGAAATTTAGAACAAACATAGAACAATTCGGGCCAGTGGTCAGCAAAATTATTTAGACAAAGAGAGAAATATGAACATTAAAACAATAAAAAATAGTACACTTAGTACACTAAATGTCATTCTTAATAAATGTTAAGAATGGGAACAATTTGCTAAATCTTCTTGGAAAGTTTGACTGAGTCAGGTTTTGAGCATGAATCCAAGTTCTTGTTAATAAGATGACTTCTCAGTTTACTCTTGATTTTCGTACTATTATAGTATGTACGATAATATTACGCCATCCATAGATATTTGTCTTCCACACTTATGGATCCAAAGAGCTTTGGAGCACTTTGCCTACCATTGGTCTAGGTGGACAGTCAACAATAGTGCATAGATTACTATTAGGTTTAAATGCGATCGAAGATAAGAAATGGATATAAAATACGTTTAAGGTAATTTTTAAATCCGAAAAACACATGTATATTTACTTAATGAGTAACAGTGTGTAAGTTGCTCACCGTGTCGGGACCCGGGCCGCTCCAGCTTGGGCTTGATCTCGTTGTAATGCAGCAGGCGGCCCAGCGCGCCGGCGCCCAGTCGTCGATCGTTGACGCTCTCCAGCCACCGTGCCGCAATGAACAGAACATCCTCGTACTTCGACTCCAGATTTTCTTCCAGAGCTGTGATAAAACTTCTTCCTTCATCATTGACTGTTTCTCGACCGGTACTAATGCCGCAGAAGATAAGCAAGCAGAGCGTATAAACGTGTGCGCGCATCCCGTCGTTAGATGTCAGCAGTGCGTTCCCAGCCGGTCCTCAACTGAGACTGATGAGTGCGGAGGCGGAAAGGCTTGCGGCGGCTGACGGCGGATGTTCACTGTACACGCTGAACCGTTTGCTAAAACCAAATACTAAGAAACTTAATGCGAACACTACGTACGGAAAGCGTGTTACGTAGACTAATCGCTTGTTAAGTAACGAAATTCTTTAATTAATATGCGTAATAGAGTCAGTACGATTTATAGTTATTTAAAAGTATAAAGGAGTCTATGACCATCAGAATTCATGAAAATAGTTACATGTTTTTGTTTATAAAAAACGTAAAACAAATAAAAAAAGGAATATTGAATCTTATTAGATTAGGTAGAAGGCGCGGAGAGGTGAGTGCCGGCAGTGACCACCGACCAGTAAGCGTTCGAACTCCGAAAGTTAATTCCCCCTCATTATTTAGCCGCTTTGAATGTTTGTATTAAGTCTAAAGATAAAAACTACATTTTTTTAAGCATTCACTGAGACGAGCAGGTCATTCGCCAGGTGGTAATCAAATATATAATGTTATACATTCCATATAGTTAAGATCGATCCGTAAGTTATTTTGATAACTTTATAAAACGGAGTACAAACTAGATCACGTTTTTCGATAGTCACTGAGATCTTATATCGGTTATTAAAATTTAACATCAATGAATGTTAATTTGAAATTATGCCGTTAAACCGAAATGGAATTATTGTAATACTTAACAAGCTTATGCCCGCGAAGTCGTCAGCGCGGAATTAAAAATAACTCGTTAAGTAGTCTATGTGTTCTTCCAGGTTGCTCTACATCTGAGCCAAATTTCAGTCAGGTCCGTTGAGCTGATCTGAAGATGCCTTTGAGCAAACATCGAAACATAAGCATTTATAATATCAACTAGTAAGTTAAGATCGAAAATTACGTCCTTTAGACAGAACACCAAGATTTTGGTTAAGCACGGACATAGATTGGAGAGGAAACAAATTAAATATCTCATTTATAAAATTTACTCGTATCACTACAATTCTTTTTACAAGACTTTAAATACAATGAGTAATGAATTAGTAGACAACAGACATATATCAGCAACAACAATATCTGTTCAACGAATTGCTCGACACCGACAAAACTTCTCAAAGGCCGGCAACGCATCTGCAGTTCCCCTGGTATTGCGGATATTCATGGGCGTCGATTATCACCCTGGTGTTCACACTGCTCGTTTGTCCCCTTCTTTAAAAAAAAAAAAAACTGAAGACGGGTGTGAAGTTGAAGGAACTCCGTGTTTCGTCTGATAAGTGTGCACTGCGAAGGTCTAAGTTTTAGTACTCTTTCCCCTCTTAACTTTATTTTATAAATATGATGATGGCAAGTGGATTTTCCAGAAAGGAGGACGTATAGGGAAGCGGAATAATCTCTTTTTATGCGTCTCCGCTTCCTACTTCTGAATTAAAGGCAATGGACGCTTCGATATTTTGACAAAACCTTTTAATATAAATAAGTAAAAGAAATCATCTTAAGTTACATACGTCTTAAGTAGCGGAAGTTCGAACGCAACTATTATTTCAACATTATCAAATAACTTAATAAGTCTTTGTGCATCATGAAGGTGTTTGTTGACCTCGTTTTTTGCACCACATTTGATACCATGCTCGATATACGAGGCGAGCGAGGATAATGGATGATATTCTTTATATTTATTTGTATTCCGTTATAATTGCATAGTTCTATCTCTCACTTATTTTTTTACATGTAAAAAATATAATACTCGACTTTAGCTAGATTCACACGAGGGCAGAACAGTGATGCATGCAGAGCAGTACTGCAACTATTTGAATTGATACCCAGAAATGGAACATTATTAGTCGCGCCAAGAAGGTTTGCGGATCACAGTCCCTCCCATCAACACTAACCGCGACCCACGCTCGTCTGCTTGGTACGGTCAGTTGACGTCATCAGGAAACGGCAAAGCTGCTGCGCACGAGTATCAGGTAGTGTTTTATAATCAAGTACAAATCCTAAGTATGTGTAAAGGTGTACTCAAAACATCCTTTTTACTCGTATAAGGTTACATAAGCAATCAGTTACTAAAAATAAACAAAGAGATTTTACCGTGTAAGTAAAGTCTGTGAAGTCGCAGTGTCTTAAAGCATCACGTTATTACTGGTGACTATAGTACCTATGTCAATACGTCAATTCTCGAGCTGGCAGGCTGCAGACAATGTAGCTATATGTCTATTATATAGGCATTGGCATTATACGGACAATTGACCATAGTCATATTTCAGTTTTCTGCGAATATTTGTTCGGTCTACAAAAAGTTTTCCCGTCATTCCAGCCGTCGCAATTGAAACAAAGTATCAAAAAACAACATCAACATTTTTATTTAGTGAGCTACGAGGAGAGCGAGACAGGCGATGAGAAGGTGCAGATGGCGCGCGGCGTGCAGGGCGACGGGCGGCGCGGCGGCGACGGCGCCGGCGGAGCGCGGCGAGAACAGCGCCACGTCCGGCCTGCTCGCCGTCCAGCCGATGAGCGGAGCGTCGCGGTTCTGCGCGCGTAGCCACAGCTCCAGCGGACGGAAGTACCTGCACACACGTCACACTTGTACTGCAGCCGCTGCTGCCTCTATGCACCCTCACTGCAGCCTTACTGCTGCGACTCGACATTTTACTCTGCTGAACGTTGAGCGCTCACTACAAACTCCTTAATCGAGCTTGTAAAATAAAGTTGAGGTCCTTCGAGAAAAATGGTTACTATTTCATTAAAGGCTTTCATATTCAGGTCGTATTGCCTCACATCTAATTCGTAGTATCGTTGCAATTATAAAATTCTCACTTGACGAGTGCGTCCGGCGAGATCTTGTCGGTCCGGCCGCGCGTCAGCGTGCGCAGCAGCTCGCCTGCGGGCCTCGATGCCCCCGCCTCCATCAGCTCGCTGTACCACAGACATTGACATAGTTTTTTTACAATTATGTTATCGCCGAAACTCAAAATTCCCAAAAAAATGCAGATGTGTGTTGACGAGTCTTACGCGAGCATGCGTCCAGCCTCGCGGCTGCGGTGCAGGTCGCAGAGGTGCAGGTGCGCGGTGTGGCCAGATGCCACACACAGCTGCTCAAACACCTGAAACTCCAGCACCGTAGCCAGGAAGAACTTCAGGTACTCCTACACAAAGCGACACACACAACATTGCGGTTACTCCGTCACTTCTCTCTCTTTCACCAATCAATTACATAATATCCAGTTAATTGTTTACCAATAGAGAAAAAACATATTTGTGTATTGCTGAATCGTAGTCAGCGCCAGATTGAAAAGAAAAAGTGTCGTAGCATATACAGTGGCTTCACGAATTGAAACATGAACAATAAAGTGAGGTGACCTGGTCGGAGATGATGTGATACTTGGCGCCGGGGTCAAAGTCCTCCTCGGTGCGCCTTACCGGCGGGATCACGCCCTGAAACCACATAACTTAAATACTTAAAAGTGGTAGACTCTAGCAAGAACAATATCCGGTGCACAAATTGTCTCGACCAGTGCAATACCACGACCAAACTGATGAAATGCGTCAAGTGGAAGTTATTTCTTGTTATTTGTTGTGTGCATACCGGAGGCCTAATTTTGGTGTTCGTCCCCTTCTCACCCTTGTCTTGTAAGGGCGGGAAGTAAAGGCAGAGAGAGGACTTATAGGAAATGTAATATCCTCTTTCCGTTCATCCCCTCATCTGTCAATTGAAGGTAGGCAATATATCTGCAAATTTGGATTGCCAGCTTATATTGTATTTAAAAAACACTTTCTTCTCACGCCTAACGAGAATCATGCTCAGAAGGAAATGTGGTTCTATGACATCTTCGAAATGTCATGAATATTCTGTTCCTGAAAGATTGACGAAGCACAGTACCTGGTACCTGAGCTTCATCTGCCACCAGCGGGCGTTCATTTTCTCCACACCGTCCTCGAACACCGACCAACGCCACTGCAAGAGTAACACTAGCATACTCAACCTGGTGCTTGACTGACTCAGACTAAAGATGGTCTATTGAGGCGTATATAATAATAATAATAATAATAATAAACTTTATTTCAAGAAAAGATTCTCATAACAGAAGCTGTTAATACTTCGCTATCAAGTGGTAGACAACATCAATATCATCAGCTGGTTCTATCTAGAATGTCAAATCTGGATCAATAATAGTATTGAATATACATAGTTCTGTTTACAAGATATCCTTTCTTCTTTTATTTTCTACTTTCTCCTTTGGTATACAACGGCCGGCAAGTCAGTTCGTTGTGGATCTGATTCACTAGTGGTGGTTATTAGCTACCGATACGAGCAAAATATGTTGATAATGCAGCGGCTGCTCACCTGGTCCACCATGAAGGCGAAGGGCAGGTAGGCGACCTTCTCCAGCGCCATGGTCATCAGAAAGTTCATGCCCACCTCGTAAGGGTCGTGGCTCCTTGAAATATAGACAAACAATTACATTTTATATGTCCACGAATTTTTTCGACGAGCTTTAGCCCACGTCTCCGTCGGCGCTGAATTAAAAATGTGGTAAGTAGCATGTGTTCTTCCAAACTGTGTTTTATATCTGCGACAAATTTCATCGGAATCCCTTTAGTCGTTATGAAGGAACGTAACATCAAACACATATCCAAGTTATATGTGTAAATTAGACAGTTAAGGTGGGTTGGGAGCGGTTTGTTATCACGTAAATTCAGAACGGCTTAACGGATGTGGATAAAATTCAGAACAGAGACAGATTACAGTTTGGCATATTGCATAGACACATATGCAAGGCAAGTCACCAACGACGACTAGCAATATAAGTGTGGCGTTACTGACTTATTGTTGTAGAGTCCAAGGCGGTAGAGGTGTGGCATGTTGTAGACAGACAGCGTCGCCGCGTTGGCCAGTGCCTCGTGGAACGCTACGCACACAAAATGTAAATAACAATCCTAAAGTTTAGTAAATCAGTATCATCAGATGAGAAGTAAAAAGAATGATTGTATAGAGTCGATAGGTGAGATGGTTTACGATGGTGTGAGGTTGTATGAGTGTGATGTGTAGTAGGGTTACCAGGGTTGGCGCCGTCGCGGAAGAGCTGGGGCTGGTCGGCGTATTGCAGGTAATACTGGATGTGAGCCAGCTCGTGGTGGGTCGACACCAGGTCCTGTGTCGTCACCTCCGTGCACTGCTTGATCCTGCGACACACATTTCTCTCACACACAATCCGTCCGACATCACACAACCGCTTGTCAGGAATAAGGTTAGATGGTTAGGAACAAAGAATTTGTATTCCGTATAGCGCCTGCAGTAACTTATACTGCAATACCCTTATATTTGACCAAACATACAAAATTTTACAAGATTTAGATATACCAAGTAAAAACAATCACTAAACCCACAATATGGCCAAGTTGTTTTCTTTCAGAAATTTTGATCGATTATTGCATTGAGACAAAGAAAAGACAGCAGACAGCAGTACAGTAAAGTTATATGGTGATTGTGATAGCTACCTGTAATCGATGCGGTTGCAGAAGTCCCAGGCGCTGGCAGAGCACTGGGCCGGGCGCCGCGGTCGCGTCAGCATAGAGCTGCGCCAGAACTCAGGTGGCAACGGCTTTAGACCCATCTTCGTGAAGAACTCCTCGCCCAATTGGAACATCCTAAGCCACAATCATCTTACTATACCCTTGTGGCTTAATCTAGATGCTGATAAATCTAAGCTCGTAGTACATCTTCAACCTTATCGAATAATAGTTCTAAAGACATAAAACTATGAATTCGTTGATTAATTAGATGAAATGATGACAAGATTCCGTTCGGTTGCAAAATTCAAACAGACTTGTGATGTGTGTCGAGCACAAACCTGAGCGGCGTGTACCCCTGGCGCAGCAGCTCTGAGGTGACGTCCAGCACGGGCGAGGTTGGGAACGGCATCACCAGGTCCATGATCGACTTCCAGTTCTGCCCCCACATGTTGCCTGCGGACATAACACAAAATAACTTACAGCGATCTCGTAAAATAAATTAAGGAAAGAAAGAAAGCGACCAGAAGCAGATATTGTAGGAATTTTATTAAATGTGGACTTTGAGAATTGGCCTTTTATGGTAGAAGGGAGAGAGGGTGTACCGAGCAGGTGCGCGGGCAAAGGTCCGTCTGGACGCAGCGTGTGATTGCCGTAACGGAGTATCAGGCGGCGGCGCACGTACGTCAGCAGCTGCTTGTACAGCGGCGCCACCTGGTTGTAGATCTCCTCCGCGTTCTCTCGCAGCGACGGCTCCTCGTACGCCGCGCGCATCTGCTCGCCTGCGTTCCTGAAACCTGGTCACGCTCGATCTCTAAATATTCAACACAATCCATCCAAAATGTAAGTCTCCTAAAATCATCTCTTGACACCCATGCTATAAGATGAAGATAGATCAATTAAGGGTCTACTTTTTTACCCCTTCCTACCCAGTTTCTCATTCAAAACTGCACTAATGTTACAAAGTATCAAAGGGTTACCGGCGAGGCGGGCGGCCTCGTTGGCCAGATGCACGTATCTTATGAACTTGTCCCTCAGCTTGGGCCCGGTCTGATCCCTGAAGCTCTTCCACACGTATAAGAGCTCGCTCTCTATTCTTGAGTGGGCGAGGATCCTCGAGATCTCGGGGTCCAGCTGCATGTCGCAGTAGTTGGGGTATTCGAGGTTGTCTTGGTACGGTTGGTAGTGCTGATACGGGTGATTGTTGAGCTGGTAATGCGGATGCGTCAGCGGGAAGGGGCTGGCCGGGGTTGTGTCCGGGCTGCCCACCTTCGGCACGTGGGGGTCGTAAGGCTTCTGTCCGAAGGGGCAAATTTTCGCGGAGTTGTAGATCTCTTTCATCTCTGTTATCAGTGTTTGAAGCTGAAATGATATCGTTCATTCATATTGGTCTAGCACAAAGTGTATTTAGTATGCACATTAACATACTTCATTAAACTTTTCCTCAGAGAGCGATGCGCGGCTGGCCTGCACGATCCTGCGAAGCTGGCGGCGCGCCTGCGGGTCGAGCAGGCGATTAGCGTCGTAGGCGGCCGCTTTGCGCCACGACAGCCGCTCGAACTTGGAGCTCAGTGCCAGCTCCTCGTTCATCCGACGCCTGTTTTGCTCCGTTATGTTGGTCACGAACTTCCACTGCGCCGTCGTCACTCTATGCAAATCACACGCACACGATTTAAACAAATAAAACATCCACTAAATTAAGTAGTTACTTATATTTTATTTTTATTAAATTGCTCGCTTAATATCCAAAATTTAGGTTTGTGAAAGACAATGCTTCTCTTTCTCTTCTCAGTTGTGTGAATAATGAATTATCCAGCTGACCTGTAGCACATGCCGGACGCCTCCCTGTCGTACTCGCGCAGAAACTGCATAGCCTCTGCCACGTTCCTGTTTGTGCCCTGTAACAGCAAAGGTATGACTTATTATTCTAACAAAGTAGGGTAAGTTTTAAAATTTTCTTTAGGAATCGCCTACTTATCTAGCTAATTGGTAAATAGCATATCCACATGAAATGTGCCGCGAAGTCTTAAGTAA
>JAAOEG020000011.1:7344353-7364552 GCA_011763625.2 Papilio bianor | reverse complement strand
TCTTAAGTAATCAACACAGCAGTGTTTTAGCATCAATTTAAAGTATTGCAATTACTAAGAACGAATTTGATACAGTGTCGCCAGCAATTAATATATTCGTATTTCGTATAGTGGTTAAAATTCGTCGGTCCTCTCCTCTAATTCATAGTGTTGTCATAGCAACGGTAAATATGGATAATGCGTTAAGTGATAAAATGTGTGTAGTGTGGCTCAGTAGCATCAGGTTCAGCGCAAGGACGTCTACATGTGGATACCTAATATAACAATCAGACACGACATGCATTACTGACTGGTAGGTGTTTGTTGCGACGAAGGTCATCATGTCTCACAACAATACCCTCATTAGACCACACGGTTCGTTATTCATTTAATGTTGAGGACATCCGGTGACTTGTGTCATCTCCCAAGGATGACTTATGTTACGATCTTTCAAGTCTAAAAGACAAGAAAAACATCATATTCAACCAAAGTCTGAATGTGAAGTGTGCGCTGGTGTATGATGGTGTACAAGAGAGGCGGATTCGGATGCTGACGTTAGGTTGCGATGAAGCTTGCAATTTGTTATATTAAAATGTGAAATTAAATGATAAAATCGACAGGGAAAATGAATAAAAGTCGCAATAAGTAAAGAAAGTAGAGTAAAAAAGAAAGCGGACATTGACTCGACGGAGCAAACGATGAAAAGGAATGATGAATTTTCAGTTTATCCTCTCTTTTATCAAAAAAGGCAGGAATTGCGTTCTGTCCCTCTCTGGGTTTCGTTCATTCAACAGTAACTGCTGGGTGAACTGATTTTTCATTTGTCCTCCTCTTGATATACAATAACTGCTTAGAAGTTTAAAATATTGCTATTAAAAGTAAAATACATATGATGGAGACTCACTCACCATCCTGACATAGTCGTCGGCGCAGGCATGCCGTGTGCAGAAAGCAATCAGTACCAGATGCCACAGCGCACTGCTCTTGCCATCGTACATTTTTAAATAACTAATTGTCATGACAGTCTCCGATCGGGACACATTTATGAATGTAGTAAAACTTTTATATCATCACAAACTAGCAAGTTTTAAAAATAAATGTTTTAAAATTTACTTTATTTTTTAATTTAGACACGTCACTAATTAAAGCGGGATTTTGTCTTTTTTCTTAAATATTTGATAAGTGTGTCAGGCCAGGCTCGGGATACTGTCTCGTCGGCTTTCTTGTCGTCGACTGGAGCAATATTTCCGTCGCCTTTGTCTCGTGCATGCTTTGCTGAGCACCGGCGCCCCACATAGAGCGGCACGCGCGAGCTCCTCGGCTTACGATACGCACAATTACAATACATTACAATACATTTGTCTCATAAATCATTTTATACTTGACCACTAGAGAGTGACTACTATTCTGAGGCTCCGCGAACCTCTCCCCTAACATTTAGTATTAGAAAGATTAACGAAGAAACATTGTATAGGTCTATGGCAAAGTGTTTCAGAGATAGAACTACAAATATGGTCGTGAGCTCTAATTTGCTATTCGACATTTGCAAAAATGAATACCTTTGAATAGACTTAAACTTGTGTAATGTTTGAATGGACGGAATGCTGGATTCCAGTGTTAATTTTGAACTAAGGCGCAACCATTATCTAAGGGAAGCGCCTACCATATATTTAGGCAATGATTCCTCATTCATCAACCAGACATAGAGTGGTAGAGCCCGCTTTAATATCTTGGTGCGAATCAGCCGGCTCGCCTGGTGCAATATCACGACCACACAGAAAACAGGCGTGAAGTGAAAGCAATTCCGCCATTCGTCTCATGAGTGTGAGCGCCGGAGGCCTAATAATAGCCCTCTTCCTCTTTCCAACCGCAAAAGAAGGGGAAGAGTAGTAGATGGTTTGCATAAGTTTAGGATTCATTGCAGTTCTGTGCGTCCCCGCCTCTGTTGATTGAAAGTAGGTGACACATCTGCAAATGGGGACGTTTATGGGCTGTGTCGCTTTACTATTTTTGGGCATTCTGGTGACCGCTCGCTCCTTTGTCACCTTGTATTATAAAAAATATTTGTTTGCATACGTTTAGACATCGACTTGCAGTCGTTATTTTGCTCTATAATGTTTTAATTAGTAAAATGTTTAGTCATTTTAAGACAGGAAAGTGAGCACTGTGCGGGAACAATGCGGACTCAGGAGGCGCGACATCTCCTCTCCGCTTACGCATTGTGCGACGCCCGCGCAGCGTTTCCACTAGGCTAGCCCCTACATATAGGTATTGCATTTGGCCTAATTCTAAAACCTACATATGTATGTAGGTATTTTATCAAACAAGACAATGATGTAAACTTGTTATGCTTGGGATGGGGGGGGGGGGGATAGCCGAAACTTATATGAAGATATATTACAATTATATTATTTTTTAAATAACTAACCAGAATGTATAAACTACAAATATAGCAGTCAAGAGTACTGCCTCATGCCAACGCAGCCATGTATTTAGATGGTATACCTACATTGGTGGTATGGTATACATAAGAGAAACATACTCAAAATAACACTAGCTCGTAAACTAAATAAGTATTATTTCCCTAGGTAGTGCTATCTAAACACTATATACCTTGAAATTCTAGGTAGAACCTAAATCTAGTGTAGTCTATTCGTTTGTTTTCTATTCGAAGTCTTCCGGAAATAAAGTTATTTCAAATATTTGTTTGTTTACATACCATTTTTCAGGTTTTTGACATTATAAACGACATGACAACTTCTATCGACCGACCTCAAGCAGTAACGTAGGAGTCATCTAGAATTGTACAAAATCGATTGAATCCTACTGTAAATCGATATTGGCAATTTTATTTAGGGAGTATTACTAATAAGTTTCCACTGGCGTTCAACTTATCTTACACCATATTAATCTAAACATTCTTTATATGACTATTGGGCATACGAGCGGCGGAAACACTTACGCCGAAGGAACCAGAGATGTGTTGCCGGCCTTTGAGAAACAGATTAAACAGTGGTCGAAGCCAGCAACAATAACATTTGTTGCACGCGTAGGCCGGCTCGCCTACCGCAATACTACGACTACACAGGCGTGAAGTGGAAGTTATTCCGCGTCTCGTTTGATGAGTGTGCGATTTGCAGGCCTATTTTTACTCCCCTTTCAGTGGAGTATTTGACGTATGAGTGTTCATAGGAAGATGAAATATACTCTTCATCGATTAAAGGAGGCAACCCATTTGAAATTGTGGATGACCATTGCCATCGGTCGCTTCGATGTTTTGGTGAATTCATGTTGTCGCTAGCTCGTTTGTCACTTTATGATATAAAAAAGATAGACTCTCTTGAAGGACCCTAAGTCCAAACCAGTATAGTTTGGAAATACCGAGAAAAGACCGTCACAAAAGTCGGCTGTGCGTGGATGCAAATTTCGCGAGAATAGTACTGTTGAGGAATGCCAGCTATCCAATTATGATTATTATATATATGTTATCTCAATGTTCATATTTAAAAGGAATATGTAAAAACAACCAATAATTGTACAAAAATATATTTAATTATGTATTTAAATAGTATTGCTCACAAAACATCATGAACTCAAGTCTATTATTATTTTTTATACAAGGTTTAATTAACTTTTGAAAAGTACATTGTAATGCATTCATTATATTAAATAGTAAATTAAATAATACTAGACAACTATCAGCTACAGTTAAATCTTTACTACACATTATGTTCCAATATCTTGCTTTTGTTTTAAAAAATTTATGTCAATATTTGACAAGCATAAAGACCTCTAAGTGTGACATGTATTCAACTGGCAAAGAAACCATGAGGTAGCTTGTGATCCTAGTCTTGCATTCTTTACTCAATGCACTGAGAAGCTTCTTTCTTCAATTTATATGGACTAAAACATAATTTTATCTTCATACATACAAAATTGTGACCAGTTATGTGTGGCCTGCATCGCTGCTAGCATCCTTGCTTTCCGCCATTGCACTCCCGACAGTCATACACTTTTTCCATATTGATGTTGTGTCAATATTATGTCTCCGTTTCATATGCTTCTTATAGTTAGAACCATTAGTGAAGGCTCTTTGACACTGATCACAGTTGTAGGGCTTAGCACCCGTGTGCTGTCGCAAGTGTAAGTTGAGACGGGTTTTAAATCTAAAAGTTTTGTCACAATATTGACATTTGTATGGCATTAGGTCTGTATGTATTATGGAATGTGATTTTAGGTGTCTTTTGACTCTAAAACTCCTCCCGCACTGTTCACAAACAAATGGCTTTGTTCCTGAATGCAATGTGATGTGGGATTGAAGGTTTCCTTTTGCTTTAAATGCCATCGGACAAAACTCACACTTGTAAGGTTTGGCATTTTCATGTGTTAGTATGTGGGTGCTCAATGTCCCCTTCATGAAGAACATTTTGCCGCAGATGTGGCAGGAGAAGTCTCTGCTGCGGTCTGTGTGCACCAGCTTGTGCTGATTCAAATTGGTACGATTTTTGAATTCTTTGTGACAATGGTTACACTTCAAGTCTTGTTCTCCCGCATTGTCAACAGTTTTCCTTACCATTTTCTTAATACCTTTACTATATTTATCTAAGTGGTCATGCAACTGCTCAACCGTATCAAAGACAGTGCCACATTTCCTACAACAAGTTAAGTTTCGACCACTGTGTTCAACATGTTTATGTCTTTTAATAAATTTAGTCATTGTAAACTTTTGGTCACAGAATTCGCAGCAGTAATTCAGCATTTGTTTGTGCAATCGCAGATGTTTGACAAATGATTTGTAATTGGAAACAACTTTAGCGCAGCTCACACATTTGAATACACAACAACTATTATGTATATGTTGGGAATGTAACCTCAATAATGAGATGTTTTTGCACTGAGCATCACAGTGTGCACAGCGGCACGCCTCCTCCTCCCACCTCACATCCAGGTCAGCTATGTCAACAGGTTCTATGTATACACTTTTGTCACCCCCATATTGAGATACTTTCTTCTTACCTTTTTTCTTTTTTACTGTGACATCGGAGGGATACTCACTATCTGTACTGCTACTGAACCCATTATCTTCAGTCACAAAATCCTGGTCGTTTTCAGGGTACTGTTCCGTTTTCAAATTCTCTAGACCCTCAATAAATGTGTTCGTTCTGATCACAGTCATGATGTCTTCATCTTTTATGTCAACTTTCACATCTTGAAAATCATCCCAGTTCATATCAACAGGGTTGGCAACATCGGATGACTGTTTTCCTGATTTAATTTTATGTTCATTGTTTGTAGAAAATAATTGATTCAATTTTTCCTGTGCCTCTCGGACGTTCTTGAGAAAAATCCAAGTCCGTTCTAATTGATCAAAACAAGAATAACATATACTTTTAGGGAGTTTATTTGAAGTTGAAACGTCGATATTAATCCACAGCATCTTCTTCGCAATCTTTGAATTAAACGCTGCTTCTTCGTCAGCATATATTAAATGTTCCGTAGGTTCGGCGCACAACCGACAATATTTATCAACTTTTGTCATTTTTGAATATGGGTTTAAATTATTCACGCTTGTCTTCACATGCCTTACTTTTACCTTAACTATAAAAAATCAAATAGATGGCATTTGAATATCAAAATTCTAAATTTGTAAATCAACATCAACATACATAACTTTATTTGACAAAAAGACAATACACAAAATCCATAGACTAACCTAGAATGTGCTATAAGCAACTATATAGGTGGAGTTGACATAGGCCGCCCATGGTATAGTTACGGCCCACTTGGGCAAAAACACGATTTTGGAATTCCAATGGAAATAAATTGAAAGTAAACAACTAAAAAATATGCTACAATTAATTTGCTTACATTTTGCATCTAAATTACTAACAGAAAACACTAATCCAAAGAGAGCCACGGCTATTTTAAATGTATTGATATTTGGTTACTTTATCAATTTTTAGGGGTTTTTATCAATACATCAGACAGAAGAGATGTTATGGTATCTATTTTTGTGTATATTACGACGGTTATTATTTTCTTAAGGTTTAATGTGTAGTGGAACACCACCGTCTCAAAGTTTTCACGGTTGATAATTATGGCCATACCACTGTGCAGTTTTGGCCATAGGCCGAGGTACAGTTTCAGTCCAATTGATTATTTTTTTTTTGTTTCATGAAAGGAACAAAAATTAGTCTTAATTTTTGTTTTACGAGTTTTATCAGTGAATTGGTGTTTGAAAAACTATCTGGGAATTATTGAGGTACGAAGAATTATCCTAAAATACTAATAATTGGTCCATTGTATTGGATATACCAGTGTGTGTATGCGCGCAAACAAAGAAAACGCTTGTAATAACAGTCATCACCTGTTCTATTAATAAAAATCAGCAATGACATTTATTTCTACTGTTTCGGAAATAGAGGACCGAAATCAATCCTACCATAAGCCCAGCTCTTTCCTTTTCCATCACAAAGTGGCTCATCTCCCATTCGTTAAATAGGGGGGACAGCTCAATACCTTGAGAAGACCAAGTCAAATACCTAGGTGTCATCCGTGATTGAAACTCAACTTCTCCACTCATGTATCCCGGGTAAGAAACCGCGCGTCTTTTATTTTAGGTTGTCTTTCCGCGTTATTAAATAAAAAGAGTAAAGTGTCCCCTCGCAATAAGATGACACTCTATAAAATAGTACTGCGTCTAGTCATGAAATACGCTAGTCAGGTTTTCGCTCACATAGGTTCGAAATAATAACACCGACTTCAGCTGATTCAGAACAGATTCATGCGTAGGCATACGGCAGTCACATGGTACACGTGTAACAATAATCTTCACATAGATTTGGACTTTCCCACCATAGCCCAACACTTGAAGATACCGTCGTTATTCCGACTCCGCCGTCGGTCATACCAATCCCTTAGTTGTAGGTGGCTCCACCATTTCCGCTCGGTAAGTTAAAGCACGACCTCCGTAGACGTAGCCACGTTCTTGACTATCAAGACGATGCAACAACAATCGCCCAGGCTAGGGTTACATTCTCGCGTTACGGCCTCGAAGGAGACAGCAACCGATCAAGCCGTGGTTCGGCCCTCTTGAGCACCCATAAAACTTAACGCGTATTGAGTGACAGCCCATGCCGAGGTTCCCTCTCGGAGGCCCTTGATTCCAATCACTACACGAAGCGTCCACCGAAGTGGCCTAAGAGCTCGGCGACCTCTGAATCCGGTAATAATAACGAAGTAACGACCCGAGTCAAGGTTCCTGACGGAACCCCTGAGCTTAGTTACTCTTGAAACGAGGTTTACTCTAAGCGCCATCGGCGCTCGGCCACTTCAAATCTGTAAATACCTCTTTAAGACAAACAGTAACAATACTGTCAACAAAAAAAAACTACTACTCGTGCTCTCACTTCACCTCACTCCGGTATAGCCATTTTAATTATGCTTATCTTATGCTTGAAATATTATTGTCTATTCTTTACAGGATTATATTTAATTTTAATTTATTAATAAATTTATTGTTGTAAACTATAAAAATAATTTAAGGTCGTTTAAGTATTATACTTTTAAGTATACACTACCTGTAATTTTTTTCTGGTTATCAAAAAATAACCCTGTATACTTGTTGGGGTGGTTGTAGAAATATATGTCATTCACCCTTTTGTAACGACTTTCATTTTAGATTTTTTATAGTGTATCGTATTTTACAAGACAAGCCTTTATAGCGCCTTTGATATCTATGTTAGGGTAAGGTTTGTCGAAAATTATACATACTCTGCTCGATAAGCCTTTTCATTTCAGTCCTTTGACAGGGTATTATTTGTATATCACTTTTATTACTCTTGAAAATGATAATTTATTTCATGAATCCATAGAATGGTATAAGGATTTGCGAAGAATTGGCAAACTGGAATATTACTGTGCCTTATTGGCGGGCCATAACTGTCGGGAGGACCGACACTGAGTTTTAGGGGGTAAATGGTAATTCTTAACTTCTTCTTCTTTAACTTATTTTCATAAAATATCTTACTCAATCAAACAGGTTACGTTGATGTAGATAACTTATTTAAGTTTAAGATAAACAAAGTTAAAATATTTTACTCTTCAAAAAAAGACATCCGTAAATCCGGAAACTAGATCGTATCAAAGTTTACTACAACTAAAAAAAACGTAAAAGTTTATTACAACTAAAATTAATGAGTGAATTTTGTACTGGTGAGCATTTGTGATGCAGATCAGTGAACCGGATCGCAACTCAGCTCAATTTATACCTGCATAGAGGTATGATTTGCGTTTCGATTGCAAGAAGTGCGAGTCACCAAATAGCTTGCAAATCGTTAACTCACATAGTACACAGCGTGGAGCTGCAGCTCAACGGTAGTCTGAGATGAAGTTTTGAGCCGGTTTAGAACTGATTTACCATGGCTAGATTTGGGATAAAAACAATAACCACTATTCATTGACAGGCTATGAGCCATATTATTTTGTGTCTACGGTCGAACTAATAATACAGATTGAATTATTAACTGACAGTAACATCGTCAAGTCGCAACGATGCAATAACTGTTAGGCGTGGGTCGTTACGTCATTTTTGAGAAACGTAACGAAACTAGTTTCTTGTTCGAAATTACGTGTTTTAAAACTAGTTATTTTTGTAACTAGCTATTTCCATTCCGCTACCGTGCATAAATGCATCCACCAACTATAGTTACACACGAAACGTAACTAAATTATATCACTGTTTTGTGTTTGAAGCTTGAGTTAAATCAATCAATTACCTTCATACTTTATTCAGGCTTAGGACTGACTGCATCAAATATTTAAACGTCTTTATTTTTGATTAGTATTTACTGTGACTTTACTAAAATTATACATATAATAATAAACATAACATATAATCGGAAGACTGGCGATACACTGGATAATACACATTACGTTACAAGTATGATACAAACATTTGCTTGTTACAAGCATTGCTTTCTTGTTTAATATTAAGGCACAAACATAATTATAAGATTGACGGCAGTAAACCGATAATCTGCGACTCTTCATAATAAGGAATTGTTATTGCCTGCAGATTTAATAAAAAAAAAATCCTTTTCGGCCGGTCTTTCTATCTAAGCCTTTAGATATTCTTATATCAAATTGCTATTCGCCGTCTTAATTCTTCGAATAGCAAAAATTAACTTTTCGTCGTCAATAAACACCTAATAAAACCTACGATTAATTTAAAATTGAAATTTGCTGTGACAATTATATCTAACGCTCTTAGATGTACTGAAATACTAGATTCCGCTGCGCTCGGTCCTCCCTTCAACGACTTACAAAAATCACTACTTTTAAATTACATATCGCATCACGAGTTATTGTAAGCTGCCGACCTCGCCCGAGCTCGCCCCAATAACGCATTTACAAAAATCGCTACTTTAAATTTCACTCGAAACTAGTTATTCAGTTACAAAACGCGTCACGGGTTGCTGTAAGCTACCGACCTCGCTCGAGCTCGCCCAAATAACGCATTTACAAAAATCGCTACTTTTAATTTCACTCGAAACTAGTTATTCAGTTACAAATGGCGTAACAGGTTATTGTAACTAGCGACGTGAAGTAACGCTCACGTCTAATAACTGTTATTTCCCAGCAAATAACTCAGCTAGGAATGTATGTGTTTTGTGCCAGCAACGATCTATCCAACCATAGAGATCTGTGGCTTGAACTATCGATCTTTCTTGTTGAAACGTCAAATTATCTGCCAATCTATTCCAAATACCGTAGGTTTGATATCTATAACATAGTTGTTACTTTTAGTTTCCTCAGTTGAAGTTACATGTTTTAAATACCATTGTACATTCCATGTATGGAGACAATTTGCAGCAGTTTTTGCAATGTTTGGATTAAAAGAACAAAAATTAACATACGAGGGTTCGAAAGCTTCCAGCGCTGAAACCATGTAAGTTTTCATAATAACCTTTTGAAATTTTCGTTTAAGCCACTTGATTTTCATAAAGGAATATGCAATGTTACTTTGTTTAGAATTCAAAAATAGAAATATGGCATTTGGTTGTTTATTGAACTGTTCTTTATAAACCAATGTTCTGTAATCTATACAAGTATATAAAGTGATTGGTTTGTTTCCAGCATACAACCGAATTATATATTACTTGTTTCACAGGTTAAATGCAACAGAGGTCAATAAAAGAGACAATTGGCTAGAGTTAAAAGTTGATATAAAGGAAAATGTAGCGAGTACTGCAACTACAGAGAGTGAACATAAAATAAACACAGCACTAAAAGTTTGTCTGAAAGTGCTACTGGCAAAGTCAACAGATGTACCTGTACAACAATATAATCAATCTGTATTTGGTTCACAAAAACAAACTGAATTTATAATTAGCCATAAAATTCTCCTACTTTTCAAATTTGTGAAAACTGACAGTAATGATGAAACAATATATTCAATCATTTGCAACAGTATTGGTTTGGGTCTTTTGGATAAGACATATTGTACTGACAATGACTCTTGGTTCTTGGTCCACGAGTCTAAAAGTTCTAAACTGAGCTTCAATATTATTTTTACAACGAGAATCATTAAAAGTGAAAATCCGTTTAAAGCATTATATGAAGACACTGAGCTGATGGACTTCAAACTGGTTGGCGAGGGTGGATCTGAGGTAAAGATACATGGGGCCGTGCTGGCCGCTCAGAGCCCCAGCATCATGAAGATGATACAAGAAAAAACAATCAAGGATAATGCTATTGAATTCAGTGGAGTAAATGAGAAAACTTTGCAAGACTTCAAATCTTACATGTATTTGTATGTTTTGCCGGCAGAGGACATAGAGCAGTTGTTACTTTTAGCCTCTAGAACCACACTGGCCGACCTGGAGCGCAAGTGTGTCAACCAGATAATGGCCTCTCTGACCGCCACCAATGTTTACCGAGTCACTGAATTTGCTCAAAAGCATAAGATACACACACTATATTTGAACATTTTAGAATATATCCAAAATGGTAGGATCAAAGTTAGTGATGTGAGAAATTTCTTGAAGCTTTCTAATATTTGATTTTTAAGTCAGCCAAAAGTGATTATTAGGTTTAAGTTTTATGAAGAACAAATTTGTGTATTGTTCTTTAATGATATTAAATTACATTGTCATAAGTATCCTGGTTATATATATATGTGAATTATTATTTTTTATTCATAGTATGTATACTTTAAATGTGACATTCAAAATAAAACTAATGCTTGAATGAAGTATTTACAGATTTTATTATCAACTACTACATGGACTACACACAGTATTATACACCTTTTAAATAGAAGACTAAGCGAAATATAAAAACCCAAAGTTTTGGCATACAATAAAATAGTAGTAGTAGTGGCATAATAATATAGTAGTAGTACTTACAAAATAATAAAATTTACACATCCATAGCCTAGAGAACCATGTTCTTTTAAATGCTTGTGTCTAATAAGTACAGAATTTTATATACATACAGTATACAATTACTATTAAATAATTGAGACCAGCTAATAATGTACATGTGAGTACATCCATCCAACACTCTTATGATTAAGGAAAACTCCTAGTTACCCCTAAGTTAGAATAGCTTCTGAGCCTCTCAGTTGGAACATATATTGAGCTGATGTTGACAGGCATACAAACAAATAGATCTATACTAATGTTGTAAAGAGAGATTTGCATTGAATAGGCTCCAGAACTACTGTCCATTGTTGGGAAGTTACACTATCCTCAAATAATGTAGCCTACATTTCAAAAAATTCTAATTCTAATAATTTTTCTGAACAGATGATTCGCTAGCAAAAGCTAGTTTTTTAATATCTTTAGTTTTTATCTTGCCATTTTCAATAAGTTCTAAAATGTCGAGGAAAAAGTCTATCATATTATTGTTTAGTGCATAGTGTGTCAACTCATAAAAATTTTCAGCACCTGCAATTGTAGACAATTTTTGAGTGCAAATTTGCCTTAATTCCTTCATATCATACTCAGAAGCAAAGTTTATAAGGTCTGTTAAACTTGACAATGGTGACTCGGGTAAATTATTCAAGTAAATATAGTCTTTTAAATGCTGCAAAGTTGAATGTTTCACATTTGGCAGTTCTAGTTCATAGGGACGAGATGATTCCTGAGCTTTTTCACATATCTTCTTGTTGAAGATTGAACTGTATGCAATTAATGTGGCAGAGTGCAATTCAACAGTTCCATCTTTGCCTATCAGTCTTAAATCTGTTGTTTTTGAATCTTCATAGAGCTGTGCAAATGGTCTTATAATTTGATCAGTTAAACTTAGAGTGACAGTTATATCAAACACAGTTGTCAAATTAAAAGTTGTGGGTTCAACAAGTAATCTCCATGTTTTATCATGTACATGAAATGTTTTTTTACTATTCTTCATAAATCCCTTTAGTGACACATCGGCCATATAGCTCATATCACAGCCTTCAACATTCTCAAAGATGCAAAATAATGTATATGTGCTGAAGTTAAGGCAAGTTCTAGATAGAGGTTCAAAAACACAAGGTTGAATACATGCAAGGCCAGTATCCATCCTCATCTGGAACCTAACTGCATCATTGATGGTGTATTTAGGGGTCAGCTTGGAAACACTATCCACTTCTTTACCACTTTGAATTGTTATCTTTAGGTTTAGAGGGCCTTCAGGGCTAATTAAGTTCAACACTTCCCAGCTGTAAAGATAGATTACGAATTGATTATTGCTAGTATTTACTATAGACTTACAATTATTCCTTATATTATAGTTTAGCTTAGTATGTTATCGTACCTTGTTTCTTCCGAAGTTGGAGTTATCATAATATGTTTTCTCTTTCCGGCGAACGACATAATGGTATTTTAATATATTCGTAAAAGCGTAGAAATAGTATCATATAAACAAGGTACTACAACGTGATACAGAAAGTCATATACAAAGGTCTAGGAAAAAGCAGCGGCAAATGTTTCACACAATAATACAGTTCTTGTTGAACGTTTAAATATTGTCACACTAGTAAAACAAAATATTATGTGAATAAATAACCGGAATGAACAATGTCAGTCATCTTGACAGGTTAAATTTTACTCAGTGAGGGATAGGGATGTTAAAAATAATCGATTTTTGTTTAAATCGATTATTATTTTCTTAAAATCGATTTATGTTAAACTATTTTTAAGCAATATAAATCGATTGCAAAAATTACGCGTTTAAATCGATTTTTATAAATATAACCATCTAAGCCATGTATGGAATACTCGTAACACTTATTTTTAAATTTGTTATTCTAAGCTTTCAGGTTAACTAATGATTTGTTTTTGAGATCATAATGTCGTTTTTAAGTATTTGATTTTATTACTAGTCAAATGTGCGAGGTACTTGTGACTTCTTTTTAATTTGATTCGTATTAATTTATGACACATTCAGGTTGTCTCATCATTAGATGAGCACCCCAACAAAAATGTAATCATTTTTGTTACATTAATATGCATGCATTACTAAATATAATGTAATAATATTACATTCAAATGATTAATCGTACTGAAATCTACTTTTTTATCAATAATATATTTTTTTAAGTTTCAATATTCGTTACTTTGAAAGTTAAAAAGATAAATTGCTCTGATTTTTAGTTTTGAATCGGTTATTTCATTATTTACATTATTAAATCTTATCTTTAATCTGTAGAGTCATTAATATCAACTTTTAGGTTTATTATTGAAATATGAAAAGTTTGTAGATTTGCAAATAAAAAAATATCGTTTTTTTGGAAAAATCGATTTTCACATTTTACTAAAAGATTAATATTAAAAAAGGAAAAATGTATTTTTATTTAATCGATTCTTTTTCATTATTGTCACATCCCTAGGGAGAGAGTGGCAGCTGGCCAAATGTTACCATGCTTATGTTCTAAGAAAGAGGGCAATTCAAATTTAAATGGAACACTACATTTGTAAGTTATACATCTATGGCCTAAATTTAGCCGAGATACATGCGAGATTGCAATGATAGTGTGTAATAAATATAGTAACGCATGTAAGATCTTTGTTCACTTAAAACAATTTAGTATAAACATATAATATTTTGACGTTTTGTACAGGTAGACTTAGAAGCACAACTTAGAAGTAAAGTTACGTCAAGCGCCAAGTAATTTGTTTCTAGCTGTCGCTCGCGACTCCGTCCGCGCGTTCTTTTTCAAAATAATAGATTTTTTTAAAATAAACGTAGCCTAAGTTATTTCTTATTACATCAGCTACTTGCCAATAAATATCACGTCAAAATAGGTCCAGACAGACAGACAAACATGGTAAAAAATGTATTTTGGTTTATGTACCGTATATATATTCTTATACATGCAGTAAAAACGGTTTTTTCAATATTACAAACAGACACTCCAATTTTATTATATGTATAGATATTCCTCGGCCAGCGATTGAGCGCTGTGCAACGTGCTAGCAGCGGAAATTTAGAAAAGGACTCACGTGCACGCATAACTTTAATGCAGCGTTAATAAATTTCCTAGAATCGGTACAAATTTAAATCTTCCAGATGTTTTTCTAAAGCCCATACGTGAGCAGTATTCGAAGCGGTGGTGGACGAAGGTGCATGCTTGGTCCGATGGACACCAATGATATAAATCACCGTAAATACGCGGACGCGGCTTCGCTTTGTCTGCTAACTATTGCTTAGATGTTATCTTAGTTGTCTACATTAAAGCATGCGAAGATATGTATGTTTATTTAGTAGATACGAAAATTTGAACGTTAGTGTTGTTACACGAATGAAGTGGGTCGGTCGGCACGCAAATTACATTCAATGTTCGATTGATAAATTTAATTTTAACTCAGAGGTTTGTGAATCTCTATTTTACGAAGGATGAAAAAGCCATGACGCAAAAAAAGCAATTACTTTTAATAGAAGCTGTAAGTAAGTAAAAAGTAAGTGTAAGTAAAGTCCATACATGGATTACCTCAAGCATTGGTACCGACAACTACAAGCTTTCCGTTTTCTAGTGGGAACGAAAACTTATCTTAATAAAATTATTAATATTATAAAGGTACGATTATTCAGATTATTAATCGTCAAATTAAGGTAAAAAATAAAGTAAAATTACATTAATTTATAAAAAGCCAAGTAACCCGACTGACAGCGGCTTTAATATTGGAAAATGTAAAAAAAATGGTTTAGCAATGAATAAAATGATGGCGAGAGAGATTTGAACTCTTTTTTTACAGAAAATTTTGTATCTCACGTCCACTACATATGTTTTGTGCTAATATGATATTCCACACGATACTCCGGCGAAGAAGAATCGAATAGGACCTCATTCGTCAAATTGCTTTAGTTATCTAGGACGTCACAATGGAAATTACGAATCTTCGTATAAGTGTATATTTATACAAATCCATATACATAAAAACAAACTTACATAGCGCCGAAAGTGTTACCCTGTTTGTCAGTCGGGTAAAAAGGCATAATGGTACTAAAACGTAATATTCAGTTAGTCAGGGCTGTCCGATGTAGATGGGACCCAGTGTCAAAAAAACTGACTTAATAGTTTGGGGGGCCGGCAATATTTATAAATATAAAATACAGGTATAATAGATATCATTGTTTTATTATCTACTTTTTCAAAATTTCTGTTTGCTTCTAAATCCATTCACGTGTCCGTACAAGTTGGCTATATTATGGTTTTTGTCTTGCAACTTTAAATTCAATTCATTCAAGAGTTTCGTCACATTAGTTAATAACGCAAGATCAGGCAAAAATTCAGGATTCTGCATTTTATTTTGTAGTTCGGAAGTCAGATTAACAGCGATAGAGCCCGCTTTAACATCTTCGCACGAGTGGGCCGACACCATTGCATGCCGCAACCCTCATGCGGCAATGGTGCATGGTTTGGACAGCCCTGCTTAGAGTTTAAAAATAAAGCGCCGCTCCTGCCTAATAAAATGGTTTCGATTGTTTTTCAAATTGCTTTATTAAACACTGAGTAATGTGACTGAGGCTAAACGACTTGTCTTCTTGGAATCCGAATGTTCAATGGATTCGGATGATGATAATAAATTTCAAATGTGTTAAAATTTTGGTCGGGACGATCGCGCAATGAAGACATTAAAATGCTGGCCCTCGTCAGTTGCTAAAAAAATCTGAGCAATTCTTTTTGCATCAATTACGATAAACGTACACCAATCTCATTATTGGTTAATAAATAGAAAATACAGTGATCAATTATGCAAACAGATAATTCTTTCAAATTTAAGTCCCGTGTCGAAATATGTCCACAAATTTTGATAGTGAATAAATCTGTATAGATCGTCATTAAGATGATGATTTAATCTAAGGAAATCACTAGATTAACATTAGAGGCTTCACCAGTGTTATATTGCGTTATTGCAACCGACCAACGGGTGGCAAGGCACAAACTACCTATGTAAAAGAATGAAGAAGCCAAGAACAAACGAGTAAAGCTTCGCACTTAGTCAGCCATTTGTACATTCTACTGACTTCTAAAGTTACGGATCATGATACAGAGTGTAAGTATTGATTGGCATTTTTTAAATACATAACCAAGGAAATCAGGAGCGGTCGAAGATGATCCTGAAACGTAGCTAGTAAATATAACGATTATGTAGTGAGTCGTAAAGGCTGACTGCCAACTGAAGGCATTTATAGTTAAATCTATTTATTACAAAGTGCGATAAATGCATATTTGGATTCATGCGGAATAGCAATCGACGGACACATCTGGCATACGAAAGCAGAGTTGTGCCAACGACCTCCGTAAACATTACTTTTACATAACTTTGATAATTTTGGAGCTCGTGTCCGTCCGCCGTCTACCACAAACTACATCTCTAGTTCTACTCTGTGGCCGATGTTCACTTTTCACTAAGGTCAAAGTATAAATTCGTTTAAAGTTTGACAAGGTTCTGCTGCAACCCCGTAAGCTACAGCGGTAGCTTGACGCGTCCTCTTGCAAATAAGCGTGGAATTTTCCTAAAACGATTGAAAGAATATGTTTATAGTGGAAAGCCTATATTAAAAATGCAACTGGAAGAAAGTAACAAGGCGTACCTCCGCCTTTTTAGGGCGGTATGACCGTGGTGCTGCAGCCGTCATCGATGACATACAGTTAGGCGAGGCGACGTGACTGAGTGATCAGTGAGCGATCATCATCATAGATGTCCGTAGGTACAGCCTGCGAGGTGGTTGACCCCGTGCGAATCCCAGACATCCACGATATAATACCTTCAAACTATTTAGGCGCGTGCTCTGTGTGCTGATGCCATTACAAATATTTCAAATGAGCTTATTAAAAATTCCACAAGTTCCATTGGGTCGGGCAAGAGGCGAGAGGCAAGGGGCGCAGGGTGCGGGGTGACGAGCCATTGACTTCGATGTTTTTGAGTCAATTTGGGTTACGTCATTCCAGTCCAGCAAATCCTTCGTGGTAATTTATATGCAAAATTGACTTGTAAAGAAGTTATTGTTAAAAGTTTGTATATTCAGGAGGAGAGAAAATGATGAGGGATTATTAAAATATCTATTCGCAAGAGTACAAGACAAAATGGACTAATCTATTGCGAAATAATGCCTATGTAGTCGATATTGTCACTGAAACTATTGGAACATATTTTAATGACAATGCCGCTGACACGTTTTAAGCTATTCCCAACACAAATACATATATTATACTTCTAACCTAAGCCTATTGTTGTTTTTTAAACGCATCTAGATTATCTCGGCTAGAGAAAGACGGATCTGATCGTATTTAACAATCATGCCATAGCCATGTTTGGAGGATTGCTCGTAGTCACAAACTTGGCGGTGCCGCATCTCTGCGTCTCCCAGACGATCAGTTCAAATGATAACTTCTGGTCGTAGTCATCTTGCTATATAATGCTATTCGTTCTCGTGTCGTCAAGTGGGATTTAGGATTCAACAATATTGATAAAAATAACATTGCGTATAGGAGTTTCTTAAAGATAAAGCTTTTTTTTATACATTATAATATAATACAAAAATAATTAATACATGCCTGCAAACGGCGTATTAACGAATAACCGCTAATCTTAGATATACGCAATTGCAGATGCATTGCTTACCTATAATCGACGGAACAAAAGTACAGAAACAGAACGTTTCCCATTTCTTTGCGTCTTTGCGTCTCTTCCTCCATCAAATCCACTTCCCTTACTTTCCATCTAAACTAATCGTATAATTGCAAGCTTATTATTAGATTTACCGAGTGTTTGCACTTATATACTTAACATGATCATTGTCAGTATCAGCTCACTATACGTCCCCACAGAACGGTTCGGAGCCTACCCTAAGTTTAGTGGCGACTAGGCCATAGTCAACCACGCTGGCCCAAATGGTTGGTTGACTTCATAAATATCTTTGAATATCTTCGCAGGGGTGTCCAAGCATCACCATGTCTTGCTTCACCGTTGATATAATGTGGACACAGTGTACGTCAGCGGTAAACCAATTCTGTCTTTCATAAGACAGACGAAGTTCTAAGAACAGAGTAATAAAGGATATTTTTATGAACAACATAATAATTTTTTGTTATTCAATGTTAATTGTTGTAATTAAAATATATTATTACTGTAAAAAATGTTTACGGGTCCCTTGTTGTGTTGGCGTCATAAAGACGCACAATAAATCGTCGAGGCATCAAACGTTGCCATATTTAACAATTCATCTCATGTGTTGGGTCGTGTGTGCCACGCCGCTACAGTTAGCGACCTTAGTACTGTTACTGGGATTATCGGGGTTTTGGGGATTTATCGGCGGGTATAAAGTTTTTAAATAAAACGAGGAAAAATGTATGACGCATCAAACATAAACGATTATCTTTTTTGGTAGTTTAATTACAATGTATTATATTATATTTTAAATATCTTTATTCGTCCCTTTTTCTGTTGGCAGATTGATCTGTGGTACATGTCTTTGGATCTGATTACAATAAAAGTAAAACATATAAAGTAAACCTATTTCATCATGTTAATTAGTGCCCTAAATACATTAATGGATGAAGGTGAGAGGTGGGTTTGGCGATATAAGGAAATACGATCCTGAAGTATGTTAGGAGTGACTGTGAATAATAGGATTATAAATAGTAGGTACTATGGAAGAATGTGGTTTAAAATATGATATGTTTAAATGGTTTGGACACTTATGAATGAAAAACGAGTAATAGAGGAAAATTAATTTGCGAAACCTATACCGTCAAGATTGATGAGATACTCTAGATGTGCGGTATTAAGAGGACCTGGAACCGAAGAGCGTTTACGCGTAGATGTATGAATGTAGAAGAAGCGGGGGAGGCGTGTCAGGACCGCGCCAAATGGATATCCGTGGTCTCTGCCTACCCCTCTGGGTTATGGGTGTGAGGTATGTTATTATCAAATAATAACTGTTGTTGACTGATGTTCTAATTAAAAAAATATGTAATAAATATGTGATTAAAATACAAGAAAACAATTTATAACTCGTTACTTTTCAAGTGTCGTTAAATTGGATACCGTTATAACAGTTATTTGAGACATGTAAATTTTGAATTTTATATCTTTATCGAGATCTAAAGTCATCTGATAAGTACTGCAAACTGCGACATACATTTATATGTTACTGTAAAGGCATGAACTCCGGTAATCCTTACATTTACCAATAAGGATTATTGAAAGATGAAGATTTTATGATAGCTCATGCGACTTCGTTTAACGCAGAATTACAAAGAATACTGCCACCACTGGGATAGTGTAACAACCCGGCAGTGAAGCTTACACCTTTAGGACTGGGAAAGCATCCAAGTTTCCTCTGGTATTGCGAATGACCATCAGTATAGGCGATCCGCTGCTTACTGATACCTCCTCTTATAAAAAATAATTAATATCTTATCCATATTCGATTTTGATTCGATTATTAGATCGTCTGCTAAACAATAGAACATCTTCTTCTAATTATCTCTATGTTAAATCTATAGAGCTGTGTTGGGGGGTAATTTAAATTTGAACCAGAATACCGCGTATAAGCAAAACTGGAGCAAGCTCGAATATGGGGTTAAACCATATGCGTATATACGAGTATAGCAAATCAACAACGACCTACATCGATAGCTTGATAGCTTAATGTTATTGAAACTTGCTTTCTTTCATTGTATTCATAATATCAGAGTACTAATTGATGATTGAAGTGTTT
>JAAOEG020000011.1:7314314-7344253 GCA_011763625.2 Papilio bianor | reverse complement strand
TGTTTGTTGGTCGGAGGTGAATGAGAGGTGCTGGGAGGTGCCGGGGACGTAGGAGGGCGCTGGGGAACACAATCCGAGAGTCAAGGTTGTTGTCGCGACAGAATTTAAGCACATTTGTATTTCGGGTCACATCCCTCGCCGTCCCGCCAGAGAACCGAGGTACCGTCAGCAACAACATTTTTTGATTCTTAACAGTATTCTAATGATTTATACGACATATTTTTCACTATGTTAAATAGTTATGTTGGCTGGTCAAGTCAAATCCAACTAAGCTTGCTCAGAATACACTACCAACATTTGAGAACAATCTGAACGAAAGATTAATACTCATAGGACAAACATAGTTGCTCAAAAAATTAATTCTTATGTATAGCTAGCCGTCGACTGCGTTCGCACGGAATTAAAAAAAACCTTACTTGTCTACCTATGTGTTCTTCCAGAATATGTTCTATATTTGTGCCAAATTTCAACTAGATCCGATAAACCGTTGAGGATATACTACCAAACAAAAATCCATCCATCTTAAATTTTGCATTTATAATAATATATTAGTAAGATTAAACTGTTATTTATCCTGCGATCCCCGGGTCACGAAATCTCATATGAATGTTTTTTTCCTAAGGTGGAAGAATACTTCCAATAGATAATAACCTACGGCCAGTAATAAAATATTAAATATGACTTAAGGTCTTTCAAGAAGCGAGCATATCTCTTTCACAATGGCTGGCAAATCAAAGTTGCTGTGGTGTCCAGCCCCATTAGAGGGAGATTTGACAAGAGCCGGACATATAAGACATGTCAAGTGACTAAGAAAGCAAGTACCCCGCGTGCCTTCCGTGATTCGCTCCGTATATCGAGAGGTGGGCAGGAGCATGGGGTGGTGGGCTCCTCTGTGTTGCGAATGTCTATGGTCATTGATAAGTAACTCTGTATTCCTGCCCCCCCGTTTGTCACCTTCTCTTATAAAATATATATATAAAATGAATATATTTTCTATATATTTACGATTGATGTAGGAATTCTAAATGTTCACTAGCAAATAGTGATGTTTTGCGGACGCTACTGGGCCCTCATTGCGGATTCCGCGAGACCGACGCGGTGCGGCGGATGGTCCCCGCTATCGTTTATAAAAGAGCGAAATACAATGAAAATTTTCACATTCCTACGTTTTTTGCGAACGCCCTCCAGTCCGCTGTCCAGTGAACGTTCTTGTGGTGGTTCTTCAAGTGTTGCCAGTGTCTTTGCATTTTATTCATTTAGATTTATATTTTTTCATCGGTTAGATCTGTAAGTTTTTATTTTTGAAATTTTTACATTCCAATTCATTAGTTCCGCGATTTAATATTTGTAGTTTCAGCTTTATGTTGTAGAAATCATATATTTATTTATAATTTTATGTATCGTATTTCTCATAATGGAAATAAATAATAATTTAATGTACCTTACCTTGTTAATGTACCTACATAATTATTTTGGTTTCAAAAACTAATACAAGTATATATGTAAGTGTTTTTAAATAACTGTTTAGAAAATTGGCGGGAAACTGTGGTCGGCGAGCACACCTGTAACAATGTTTATTTATCATTTATTTCATTTAAGCAATTAATAAGTAGGTATTTAAAATTCAGTGTTTTTTAGTTTCGCTTGATCTTAAACAAATAGCAAACCTTACGATGAATAATATTCCAAACTATAAGAACATGCGTTTAAGAAATACTAGCTTTTGCCCGCGAACTATTAAAAATTAAAAAAAAAAACTTACAAAGTAGTCTATGTTATTCAAAACTATATTCTAAATCTGTGCAAATTCAAATTCATTGAGTTCTGTTGAGCAGTTCTGGACCCTCTTCTAATAAACATCATCTATCCATACTCCCAATCTTTCGCTCTTATAATATAAATAAGATAAGATGTATCTTTATTAGTCGGAAGGGTCGACGGAATATGTTTAAAGTTGTACGAATGTACATGTGAACGGATGCAACACAACTATTATTCTACATCCGTAATATAATCCTTTGCTTCAAAATTTCTACTTTACGAGTTTGGGTGTTATGTTAGATATGAAATTATTTTTCGATTCCCTGAATCACTCCTTACTCCAACCCATCCATTTTAAAGATCATTATCACCCTGCCCTTGTCCCTACGTAGGGTCTCGTGAAGAACTTACTATAGAAATGATCCTATGAAGTAAGGTCTTCCCCTACGTAGGGTCGGCACAGTATGTACTACTTTTCCACAACTCCCTATCAGCCGTCATATCTGAATTCACACCTTTCATACGCATATCCTCTTTCACACAATCCATCCATACTTTCTTCGGGTTTCCTTTACCTTTGTAGCCATCCACATTTAATGTCATTATCTTTTTATTTATGAAGATATATTAATATGTTTGTATAAAGCAGGTGAAGGATGAAGGCGTTGTTGTGGTGTATGTTGGCGAGTGCAGCAGCGGCTGTCGTGCTGGCAGACGATATAGAGCTGGAGTTACAGAGTGGACTGCTTGTCAAGATGCTGAGGGTATGAATAGGATAATATATAAACCAAAATAAAAATTTATATTATAAACTGTTATGCCTCGGTGTCCTGGGCACAGATCGTTTGAATAATATACGTTGTCTTGTTACTATAGGCCAAAGATTGTGATGCACCGTCACTCACTCGACTCCCATGTGTCAACATAGACAAACCAAGAATAGACAACTACGACGTATCAATCAATGTACCATTACTATACACAACATAAACCAAATATAATCAAATCATTGATAAATAGAAACCGAAGTAAATATTGACATACAAAAGTGTCTAGAGATCAAGTACATTTTATGTATCGTCGCAATTCAAGATTACTTTTTTATATTGAAGTATTTCTTGAATCTTTTAATGGATTTATAGTTAGTTTAAATAAGGGAATTGAAGTTAGAAAACAATCTGTAATACTAGAATTGGTTAATATTAATCAGATATATTTTTGTGGGAAAAATCTACTTGATCTCTAGACACTTTTGATGTTTGTATTACTATATAACTATTGTTAACTAAAATATAGTGTGAATCTCGGGGACCAAACCTCCTGAATTCTGTGGGTTTTACCTTTTAACTAGCGGTGACTTGTGGTAAGGAGCAAATACATCAAATTACGGTCAAATATAAAAGCTACCAGTAGTTACCGACTTTTGTCTTGTGTTAGAAGTGAACAGGTAACAATAGATAAAATAAAATAAAATTAGAAACATCGTTAGGTATCTTTTTAAAATTAACTATTGTCGTGAAATGGAATTGTTTTTGCAGTAGTTACGCGTAAGGACGATTGACAAGAGGTGCGGCCCCAAAAATAAATTTGTGAACAATGGCAGAGGAATGTAATAACACACGTGCGACTGTTCGCCCGTTACCGTACCGGAATTAGTAATATTAAGACATTCCTCTGATATCATTAATAAAAGCAATTTTACTATTATAGTTTTGTAGTAGTATTAACAGTATTATTTAATAGTGGAAGACTCCTGCAACAACAATATCAGTTGCATGAATGCCGAAGGCCTAATTTTAATTCTAATTTCCTTCCCTCTCTTTATTTATTTGATTGGGGAATGGATAGGTGAATGGATTTGATGGAGGAAGGGACGGAGAGGAAGAGCAAATGCAAGAGCTCTTTCTGTGTGTCTCTTCCTCTGTCGCTTAAAGGCAGGTAATGCAGATGCAATTGTGTATGTTTATGGGCAGTGGTCGCTACGCTGTTTCGGCTTAATAAAGAGCTCGCTTGCTCGTTTGCCACCTTACATTATAAAAAAAGTATATTCAGTCAAAAATCCTTTATTCCAAGAGATACATTATAATTGATTACACATATCATAACGAATGGATTACTACGGTATCTCTTCACTAAACTAGGTTCAGTAAAAACATTTGATTGGAAATAAAATTGTAAGATAGTAGGAAATAATTAAAATCCAGCGAGTCAAACATCCTTCGATTGAATCTCCGATACACATCGCTGCACGCGCTTCGCAACTCAAACCTAAGTGTCACTCGTACCTTGTATCCCTTTATGTAAAATTCTACAAAGATTTTTATCCACGTTAAAAATCGCAACGACTTCAACCTTGCCTTGAAAATATCACATACATAGCTGTCGCCCGTGACTCCGCGCGACATAAAAAGAACCTTAGTAGCCTATGTGTTCTAGACTATGTTCTAGATCTGTGCCTAATTTCATTAAAATTGGTTAAGTCATTCGCATTTTTAATATTAGTTAGATCAAAAAAAATTTCGTTTTCTTTGTTTTCGAATACTCTATACGATTTTTTAAGCTGTTTAAAATACAGAGTTAAAAAAAAAACATACGAACGAATTGAGTACCCTCTTCTTTCGGGAAGTCGGTCAAAAATATATTCTATAGAAATTTCTAGCACCTCCTTTGTTTCACCGCAATTATTACGCGATGTATTGGAGAAATAATTAAATAAAAAGTCACTTCTTTAGTCTGAATTATCTATTTGTGTACTGACGAGTGAGACGTCATCGATATGAATAACCAAATTTACAGATGACCAGATTGAGTCAGTGGAATTTAACATTAAATACGTTCAAAAAATAAAAACGGGACTCAAGGGGTTAAAAAATGTAAGATATTCTGGTTCGTAAATATATCCAATTAGTTTTTACTGTCAGTATATATTGTTAAAAATATAAATCTCGACATGACACGTTTGTACGTGTCACGTTTGTGTCTTGTATACGGCCGGCTGTCAGCAGGTTGACAGGGCCGGACCTTACTGGTAAATAATATAGTATTACTTTTAAATCCGCTTTAGCGCATTAATATGTATCCAGAGTCTGAGGCGTCTTACTTGGTATTGACATATACATAGGTGTGACAACTTTTATGTTTGTTCTCTGTGAATTACCAAACCTTTGATCTGATTGTGATAAAATTTTAATGTGAGTCTTAGCAGTTCTTATCTTCTATCTTATCTTACTAATATTATAAATGCGAAAGTTTAGATGGATGCCTGTAATAGCGTTGGTGGCTCAGGGTCTAAGCACTTGACTTTTAATCTGCAGGTCCTAGTTTGTATTGTGTATATGTAATTCCGCCATGTACATATGTATATTTATCTGGCGTTCTTACGGTGAAGGAAAACAACGTGATGCTGC
Organism: Papilio bianor; assembly: GCA_011763625.2. Lineage (NCBI taxonomy): Eukaryota > Metazoa > Arthropoda > Insecta > Lepidoptera > Papilionidae > Papilio > Papilio bianor. The sequence goes on along the minus strand of JAAOEG020000011.1, from coordinate 7,339,085 downwards.
ACATATTTTGGAAGAAATGGAAAGATGTGTGTGAAGTCAACCACCCCGCATTGGGCTATCGTGGTTGACTGAGGCCGTCACCACTAACTTAGAGTAGGCTCCGAGCCCCTCAGTGGGGACTTAAAGTGATGATGATGATGTTTGTTAGAGTTAGTAGATTAGTATAGATTAGTTTAGATTAGTTAGTAGTTTAATATAGATGTAGGATTAGTCTGGAATAACATATAGGCTACTTTTGATCTCAGAAGTAGTAACGGTTCCGTGCAATTCAATAATACTGTTTTTTCATGTTTACTCGATAATTCTGTAATGGTTCAACATATCCTATTGAAATATGGCCCAGATGTATGTAGGTAGTCTGATAAACCACGAGATACTTATTCAGTTTTTAGACACCGCGCGGACGTAGTCGCGGGCGACAGCTTGTCTATAAGAAATAGAACCTAAATAAAGTTTTTTATGCTTTCATATTGTTTCAAATTTCTGGATTTTATGGCTATCGTGTCAGTGCATTCCGCACTACCGGATTCAGATATTTTTAAGGAAAGGTCTTTCATTACTGACTATACCTACATACATATGTATTTAACCTGCTTCACCTTAAGTTATTTGCAGTGTATATACACTGATTATATAAATAATGATTATATATATAATCATTTTGCTTAAAAAATTAAAATGTAAAGTATATGGCCTTCACTGTAACTGTAAAATGAATACCTTTTTTTACTATTGTAAAGAGTGCATTGTAATGATGTTACAGGAGTTGGTGAACCAGACGAAAGCAGACACGTTGAACCTTCCTTCAAACGCCACCTCCATTCGCGAGAATATCACGGACACCTTTAGGTAACAGTTCATTTGTAATATTGCTGTTACCATCCATCTAAAATTGTGCCGTGGAACTTTAAGTTGATCACTTTAAAAGTCACATAGCTTACTTTTTATTTGTTGCTATAATAACAAACTCCAGATATCTCTGTGTCGTAGCTTCCTTTTCACTTTATTTTATGGTTCGAGCAGTATTTTTGGACAGCTGTAGATTTCAACTATTTCATTCGGGTTTCGGGAGTGTACTTTTTGATTTATTGTATCCCCTTCAAAAGATGTTGTATGTTTGTTCCAGCTGTGAAAATCGCACGTACGGTTACTATGCCGACGTGGACAACGAGTGCCAGGTGTTCCACGTGTGCCTGCCTTCGCAGGCCGTCACAGGCAGGAACGTCACCTTCCGCTGGAGCTTTATTTGTCCAGCTGAAACTGTCTTCAATCAAGTGAGTATTTATGTTCCACACTGTTAATTCTACTTATCTAACATTTATTGTAAAAAAAATTAAGGGTACTCTGAGATATATAAATAAATTTGACCATCGGTCAACAAACGTCAATGAAATATTTATTAATGTTGTTTGCAGGAAGTACTCACTTGCACGAGACCACGTGATGCTATCTCTTGCGAGGAGTCCCCGATGTATTACGACGTTAATATGGAGTTCGGTAAAGTGAATGACAGCAAGGAACAAGCAAAACCTGAAGACGCCCCGATGAGTAATCCTGCACTAAACACTGAACCTGTGTCGCCGTCACCACAAAGATGGAACCAGGCAAACAGGAAAAAACAAAACTTGGTTGTTGAAACATTTTTTAACGACGTGGTACCAAACACGAAATCTATAAAGGAAGATATCAAAGAATACGACAGCAAAATTATAGATACAGTAAAGGAAGAAGTAAAAAACTATAATTATAACACGCTACAAACAGTAAATAAAGATTTTGATACGGTAAGTCAAAATGTTCACGACCTTAAAGAAGAAATAAAGGGAATAGAAAAGGAAATAGTAAAGATTACCGATGATGTAAAGGGCAATGATAAAGAAAATTTGCAGGAAATAAAAGATAACATAAAAGAAATTGTACAGTACAGAAACGAAGAACTAGTGAATAGTGATGCGAGCATCGACAACGTGGAATCAGATGTAAATGAAGAATCCGTTGAACTGCCTCACGTAATACTCAAGAAAATAGAAGAGATGCATGCCGAGCCAGTGATGTCTGTGGTTGTGGAGGAAGTTGTGCCTGCCGTCGAAGAAAAAGAAGAGGAGGAGCGCACTGTCACAGAATTTGATAATTCTAGAATAGCTGAGGAGAGAAGTTCGACAAGGACCGGACGGAAAATGTATCGAGGGTCGCTAAGATTTAGATCTACTTTGTAATAACAAGACGCCGAGATTGTAATATAGAAATTAATTTCTTATCAATTACATTTTAATGTGGTTATTAATTTTGCAGAAGTAGTAATGTTTTCAAACCTTCTGTAATATGTTAAGTGTGTGATTGTTATATTTGTGACAACTGTGTTGCAAATAATCACAGAAAGATGTAATTTAAATCACTGAATAAGGCATCCCATGAGGTTTTTAATGAAAATGTGCATAGTAGGATTAGAAGCGTACGGCTCACTTGTAAATAGACATTCATAAGAAAAGAAATGCTTAAAATAAAAAATACGTTTTTAACTCGTGTGTATTATTTAGCTAAATCTCATATATCCGCCTAAATTTTTAAATATAAACTTATTTGATTTTTCTTATAATAAATACAGAAAATTTACATTGACAAATGTTTAGTACCCAATAAAGTTGTATAGTAAGTTATTTTAACTGCCTTTCCAAATATTAAAGATGGTTAAAAGAAAAACAACACTCGTTTCCTTATTGGTATAAGTAAAACCTATGTTACCAGTGTTAAAGAGTGAAATGTACGCTAACAAACATGCTTCGATATCTGGAAAAATAAATTTAGTTTCCTTATCAGTGTAGTTAATAACAATTCATATGGTTGACTTCAAACTGAAATACGACTTTCAATTAAAACAATTATTCGTCCAGATGCTGGTGTGGAGAATGCGAGGAAAATTATGATGATGGCTTGATGTCTAGTCAAAACAATGTACGTACATGTGTTGTTTTTTCTTTTCACTTGTGTTAATATAATTAAATGTAAAGATACAGACAGTGACGAAGCAAAGTATATAGATTTGTTACCCGAAGAGGAGAAACAAGACTTTCTGAATAGTGTCGCTAAAAGGATATTGGCAGAAATAAAAGGTCAGAACCGTGCCGATAGAACCAGTGTTGAGATATCTGACGATAAACTGGATGAACATGATGCGTATGTTCAAAAAATAATGGAAGAAGAAACTGAAAAATTCAAACGCAAACGGCGAATAGGAAGCCAAAGGAAAGGTGACGATGGTGAAAATGAAAATACCAGTGAAGCCAAAGGAAAAGTTATAGAAAATGAAAATATACTTGGACAGGACAATACAGACGTATCTGTACTTAAAACTAACATAAGAATAAAAAAAGACACCAATGAAGATATTAAACAAACCTCAATGGAAGACAGGAGAATGGGTCCAGAAGATGCGTTTACGGATGTACCAGTACCTCTTTTGTACGATGAAGAGAGTAATTTGCACAACATAGTTACAGCTAAAAATCAGTTTGATAATGATGAATTAGTAAATGAGCACCAAGTGGAGAATCATTTAAAGGTTGAAGGGCTGAGAAAGAAATCAGACAAAAGTGTAACTAATGAAGGTTTCGAAAATCGTTATGAAACATCTGGTATGCAACTTCATAATGAAGACGACTCTAAAGAAATAATTGATGCTCATAATTCACAAGACACGCCCAACTCTTATGCGGACTATGATGACACTAAGAAGGAAGCAACGAGTGATGTACCAAGGACCTTGATTGATGAATTCGATCCTGGAGAAAAATCTAGAGAATCTAAAATAAACACAACACCAAAAGATACAATCTTAAAGAGTAAAATTAAAACCTCGGTGTCAAGTTCCACAGGGAAAACAACAGGTTTGTCTAACGGTAAATCATTTTTATTGGATCTTAATAGTTTTAAACACATAATAAGTACCCCAAAAGTAACAGAGGAAAGTGTAAGTCCTGATAGAATTAATGACACGTTAATAATAAAATCTGAAAAATATAAGACGCACGCTTCATTTCCGAAGTTAAGAAGTGAATTAAATTCAACTGAATCAGATATAGAAAATGGTAATGTGAACGGAACTGAGAAATTAGAGGAACATATCCAAGTAGATAAACTCGGGATAAATCCTAGCACTGATAATATAAATAAAGATGGCAGTATTATAATTTTGACTACAAGTAAGAATGCACAGGAAAACGTTTCTACAGGTGACATTACAACAGAAAAAATTGTGCAAAGATATGGAAATAGTGAAGGAAGTGGTAGTGACTTTAAACGGCCCTTAAGATATGGAAATAGAGATAAAGAACATGTTGAGTACACATTTACTCCAAAATACCCATTCAACAGTATCTTGGCACCCAGCAATGAGAATTACAAAAGTCATTATCACGTTTTTGAAGTTTGTAAGTACTAATCTTAATAATTTTATGAATGCGAATATTGAGATGGACGTTAGAAGGATCATGGATGGATCTCGATGACATTTGGCACAAATGTAGATAATAGTGGAAAAATAGACTTACTAGGTATTTTTTTATATTCCGTACCAACAAAAAGCTAGTATATTATGAAGCTGGACTATTTATTGGTACTATATTATATTTATTCGTAACTATATCTAGATAATTAGATATTTTTAAAATTAAGATTTTAATTAAGCATTAATATCATTAATTTATTTGAGTTTACCATCTTGTAACATAAAACTAACTATCTGTAGATTAACTTATTGTTTGCATTTATTTTTAGCTAACAAAAATTCTATATTTGTACCGTCAAAGCAAGTAAATTCTGAATTAATGGAAGCACCACATCATGTGCCTGTGTACAATTATGACCCGAGCAATGCATTTTATACAGGTTATAATTATTTTGGACCTAATTACGGAGAACTTGATAAAACAAGTGAAGTAAATACTAACGATTATATAGTATATAAAAAATTGAATAAGCAAAATTTCATACCAGATTACAAAATAAAAAAAACGAAAAACAATAAAGTGTTTGAAAATAATAAGAATATCAAATTTTACGACAGTAATGATGGATTTAAACCCAGAAGTGCAGTACACCAGAACCATTTGTTACCAGCATGGAAAGGAGGATTTTCAGACATAAGTTTCAATCCTAATGATTATTTAGATTTAGACTATTACCCAGGAAGGACTAACGAAGGTCTTGATACGAATGAGGACGATGCTCCAGAAACATCACACATCTTTTTCCCCCAACAACTACGACATGGTATATCAGAAGACGTTGTCGATCCAGACGCAAGTTTGGAACACTATAATATAAAAGATAAGATTGCAGCCTTGCGCAACGCATTATACATCCATAAGTATGATAAAAAATCTAAAATATCTGACCTTATTAGCAAGAATAGTCAATTAAAAACCAAATTTACGAAATGGAAACAAAATTTTGATCCAATTTTGAGAGGTCTCGATGATACTTTTCTTATTTTCCTACCAGGGGCTAAGGGAAGTCAGGGGGCTGCAAATGATAAAAACATCGCCGTTGATTATTACTTTAGCAGAATGAATTCAGAAGAACAATCCTTGAGTGATAGTAACGAGACGTATTATAAACCATTACCTGTAAAAAAAACTACGACAAGCAAAAAAATCAAACTAAAAAATCCACGTACTTTGGAAAAAATTAATGACGAAAATGATAAAGTTATAAATGAAAAACGCATACAAATTCCTCTTAATCCGGATAATATATTGAAAATAGATTTAGCTGTAAACGATGGCAAAAATGTTAACATTATATTTAGGAACGTTAAAAAGCCTGAACCTGATAAATTCGAGGCATATTTAAATTCCTACATGAATGTAATGAAGGATATGATAGAGCATGACAATAAGGGGCTGCTGAAGTATCAATGGCTGGGTACCACTGTCGACATACAGTGCGCCATCGACAAGTTACTGCAGTTGACGTGAGTATGGTGCAAGCATATTTATGATTCATACACATGTAATTTACATAAATCCTTCGGTAGGTCATGGGCTGAGCACTTGACTTGTCATCTGCAGGTCCTGAGTTCAAATGTCATGTACCAATGTGTTTTTTGATTTTCTCATGTGCATTTAGCCGCCATTCTTACGGCGAAGGAAGTCAACTAACCCGCATTACGCGTGGTTGACTAAGAACTAGTCACCCATAACTTATGCTCCGAGCCCCTCACTGGAGACGTATAGTGAGCTGATGTTGAAAATAATAATAATATTAATTTTAGTCGTTAAAGCCAATAAATAGAAAGATTAAGAAATTTCCTCAATTTTAAAGGAATTTTTATATTTTAAATTACAATCTAAATTATTTTTCAGCAAAACTTTAAAAGCACAAGGAGATTTACATTATTCAGATTTTGAACTTATTAAATATATCTTATTTGTATTCCAAACTTCTAATAAACTTATCAAAGAAGATGCTGATCGAGAACACAGGAGTAAAATTAAAGTAGATGGAATTGTTAAGGCTACACCGCGAGCCGTCAGTCACAGGGCTGGAGGTGACGTAGACGAATCGTTGAAGACGCTGAGTAAAATATACGAAGACATAAAAGAGTTACAAGAAATGAGTGTGACGATGAGTGATACCGCATTGGAGGAATTCGAGGATTTCTTGTTGGATCTACAATCTAGTTTAAACAAGGTATAAAAGGTCCCTTAATTTAACGATGTTACTAATATCAAAGTTAAGTAAGTAAGTACAGAACACCGAATGCAGTTTCATTATCTGAAAATACGATGAATTGGACTATTAAAATGTCTTAAAATTCCTAAAACTTGATTTTAAAACGATTAAACTAGTAAGTTCCACGAATTAGTCTCGCCCATCGCAATACCGCAACCACACAGCCAGGCGTTAAGTCGTACCAATACCGCGTTGCGTCTGGTGCTTGTTTCTGTCCGAGGCTTAATGTTAGTCCTCTTTCCTTATTAGAAAAGGGTGGGAGGGGGAAGTGCATTTGAGGCGGAGGAGGACGCATAGGAAGGGAGAAATTTACTCCTTCTTTGTCTCCCTTCCCCCGTCAATTAAAAGTAAGCAATGCATCTGCATTTGTTGTTGTCGATAGGCTGCGGTCGCTTCACGATTTCGGCGATTCCCGATGTTCCCATTGCGTAGTTTGTCACTCTATAAAACAAAAGAACTAAACCATCATATATGTATCTAATAAAGGAAACTTGCTAAAACTGATGATACTTAATATTTTTTAATAATTTCAGCTTCACGAAGCAATTAAAGAAATAGCAACTATCACCAATTATAAGAAGCAGAATTGGTTTCACGATTTAAAGAATTTATATCTGTTGCCGGTGGACAGAAACGTTTCTCTTAGTTTACTTCTTCATCTTGCTACTTCTAAACTGTGTGGTGTCATAGAGAATAGTGCCAAGAACGGTCTAGAAGATAACTTTATAATCTTCGTACGGAACCACAGGGAAGAAGTGGAGAGAACAAGAGATGATTTCATCTTTGTATTGAGGTTGTTGAGTGCATTAAAAAAATTGGAAAGTTGAAGTTTATTATTTTTTGTTTAGAAGTAATCTTATTGATTATTTTTGAAATAATGATTACCGAATACTCTCTCTCTCTCTCTCTCCCTAGCTATTATCCCACATGTTGGTGGGATCAGCTTTTTTAGTTAGCCTCTTCCACTTCGCTCTATCTTCGACATCTTCGTCAGAGACTTGGCACTCACTCATGTCCTTGAGCACTACATCTTTCCACTTTGTTTTGGGTCTGCCTCTGGATCTGCGACCAGAAAGGGAAAGTTGTAGAGCTAAGTTTCCGACATAGTCCGACATGATTACCGAATTAATTATACAATAAAGATATTAAATAGATACTATTAAGTTAAGAATTAAACTTTTTAAAATACTCAAATTTCAAGATTTCAAGTCTTCTGAAATCATATTAGTATATATCTATGCTAATATTAAAGATAGGAAAGTCTTGTCTGTTTGCATTGAATAGGTTCTGAAACAAATGAACCGATTAGAATAATTCTTTCACAGTTGGGAAGCTACACTATCTCGGGGTGCTACATTTTTTTTAATTCTGCGCGAACCTCTCATATTTACTTTGGTTTAAGTTAATACATTAAAATAATACGATTAAACACATTTTTTCATTTAACTTTAATAGTATCACAAATTTCACAAAACTACAACTATTAAAAATAATAATAGGCGCCAATAACTCAACCACTAAATAAAAACTTACACACAGTTTATTATGCGTTTATTATTACACGCTATTTACAAACGTCATTTATATTGATATCAATTAATAGACGAATTTTCAACAAAAAAAATGCTATTTTCTAAAATTTGTAACAATTTTTCGTATAAGGGTTGTAAAAAATGTGTCTGCTATTATTTTTGTATAAAAATCCCCTTATAAAATTTAATCTTAATATTTGTCCAATTAATTATTTGCGGTGTTATTTTATAAGGAGTTGCGTTTCATTTAGCATGGCTTATATTAATAAAAATCTAAATAAATAAGCACCCACAGGCAAAATTACAAATGTACGTATTGTATATGTTATTATGTTAAAAATACTAATAATCACAATTATTACTCAAGGGAAACCTTTGGTTTACGTTATTATATTCTAACAAAAACCGTAACTGTTAACCGTTATTTGGTACACTCAGACGTTAACACGGCCACTAAGGCACTGCTTAGGTGTCCATTTGTGAGGTTAGTCTCTGGTTAATAAATACGATTTAAATTATTTTTGGCAGGATTTTAACAGCCTTTTATTTAGAGCTCTTATTGTCTATTAATTGACTTATATAATTAAATTGTTAAAATTTTCCTGAGACGTTACTATGAATATTTTTTTAATGCAGTTATCACAAGGACTTTTGTGGGTCCGTCTTAAGGGCTTGTCTATTTTGACCGCCAAGCAAACAATAATAAACACTCGCCCTGAAGATGGATCCGTATGTGTCTGAAACTAGTCGGTGCCGTCTCCGGAAAATATACGACAGTGATAGCTGATTTAAAAATTGACTTCAATAATCATTGTACACATTACATACAAAAAGTTTTTTGAAGGAAGGTTTTTTATACATAAATACGACATTTATGGTGCCCTCCCACTTGTCAAAATAAATTACTATTTTCCTAAGATATTGTAGAACTTTAAAACAAATGAATTACACATGCATTGAATAATTTTATAGTTTTCTTATCTAATCTAGAAAAAATATAATCAAAATTCACTCATCTAACTTTGCAACTAAAAAACTAATATCTTTACAATATTAAACTAAAAACGTGTATAATTTATGTTTAAATAGACTACTTCGTGCCGTACTCAGAATCTTTAAATATTAACTAAGGAACTCGCTTAGTAATACTATGTACAGTATTTGACATTTGAGTTGGCACGTCAATAACAAGACAAGTCTTATGTTTGACGTGCCAAATCAAGCATCGTACTTTATCTTTGGTCAGGCCTCGGTTTCGAAGTCCGCTTCTATCTCCTCTGGCGTGCGCAGGTCGATCGCAAACCTCTTCTTAAGGCTCGGCTGCTTATCTTCTTGATCTGGAATACATTTTCAAGTAATCAGCATTTAGCACTATGGTTAAAATCCGTTGAAACAAAAATCTTCATTTGATGTCATTGAAAGAAAAAAAAAACACATTCCTGTATTAAAAAAAATGACACATTGTTATTTGAAACATACAACAATAAAGGCAGAATTAAAAATTAAAGTTAATATATCGTTTTGTGTTCGGGTTTACCTGGTGAGGTTTGCATTTCCTTAACTCTTCTAGAGTAATCCTGAAATGCGGCTGCCAGCGAATAAGTCAGTCGTCTGGCTGCGTTTCTGAAATAATAAATAATATTTTTTATTACTAGGAAGCAAAACAGCAAACGGCCAACTGAAATCGCTGAAATAGCAAAGTGGCCGTTACCCATAGACATCTGCAATTGCAGTTGCGTTGCGTACCTTCAATCAACGGACGAGGAGACTGAAACATAATATTTCCTATTCATATGCGATCCTACTCTGTCAAGTCCACTCTCCCTTGCCATGATTTCCTTGTAAGATAAGGGTGGGAAGATAAAGAAGCCCAAATTAAGACCTCGGGCACCATAGCTTCCATAGCTTACAGTTCACGTCTGTATTCTGTGTGGTCGTGGTATTGGTGTGGGCGAGCCGGCATATTCGTGCGATGATGATGAAGATGTTAAAGCCGGCTCTACTATTCTTAGTTCTAAAAGCATGTCGAAAATTTAATCAATAAAATTCAAACAGTTTTCGTTATCTAACACAGATTTATATCTTGGACAGAATAAACATGAAAGATGAGAGCCGTGGGAAATATCAAACATGTTAGATGTCAAGTGAGATGCGTCTTCAGAAGATAGTGCGTTATCTGATTACTTGCGATGGAGCAATAAGTGAATGAGATATGTCAATAAATACATCTGATGGCCACTTCAATTCAGTGTATTTACTTCAATATATACATAGTTTATCATATCAACATTTCCATCCCATCCATTCAAACAAACTACGTATAGATCTATCCATACCTTCCGCCACCTTTATTCTTTTCAGTGTATTAAACTCATCTTTAATTATTTAGCTAGTAGCATTTCACGGCGACTTCGCGTTGAATAGTGCTTTTGGGTAGCCTCTAACTCTAAATATGACGATACTTCCATACTTCTTTCCATCCCTTTTAATCCTTTAAACCCTCTTTTCACGTTAAAATAGCCTATGAACTTTCTGAGGCTCTAAACTATCTGCGTACTAAATACCATTGAAATCGGTTCAGTAGTTTTGGAGTGAAAGCGAGACGAACAGACAGACAGACAGACAGACAGACCGACATAGTTACTTTTTTAATAAAGAAGTAAGGATTTGCAGATGTCTTCGAATGATCACTTCACTAGTTACTGATACCAACCGATCGTTTGGTAACTTCTAGAAAAGAATTGGTACCTAGATTCACAGACGAAGGCGTGGCATTCAAATGGGTTCAATCCCTTGAGATCCGCGTTATCCTTGACCACGATCATAGAGAAGACTCGCGTGTACACGAGGTCCTGCACGCCATAGGAGATGGACTCGATGTTGAAGAAGACCGCCATATGCTCGAACTCGTCGCGTTTGCCCGCCATCCGTGCGGTCTCCACGTGGACGCCATCCACTGTGATCATCAGCTTTACCATTGGTAGGATTTGACCTGGATTACATGAAAATGTTAATTAAATAAACTTGAAATTAAATTTATTAACACCTCTTTATAACTGTAATTAATGGGGAAGTTTACCTGGTGGCAATGCCTTAGCGGCGGCGACCATCAGGTCGACAGGTTTGCGCGTGTGCTTGATGCCCCATAGCCCCCGCGCATCGCTCTGACCTAAATACTTCACCTGCATATTACAACAACTTTGTAAGAGAAACATTTAAATTGAAACTGTTCTGTGTGTACTATTATACTGTCGTGTATTCTTGTGTGTGACGTCATCAATATTTTATATCGATAAATCTATTATATTATATTATATTATATATCTATATTGACTACTATATTATATATCGTCAAATCTATTTTCCCTTCCCATCCTTTCCTTATAAGAAAGTGTCGGAAGGGAAGAGGATTACAATCAGTCCTCCAGCACTACACTTATCAATCAAAACGCGGAATGACTTCCACTTCACGGCTGTCTTCTGATCGTGGTAGTACACTGGGCGGTCGGCTAATACGTGTAACATACATATGTTGTTGTTGCTGGCGTCTACCACTGTTTATGCCACTTATTTTCTAACTCACGTAAACAACAATGATATTACAATATAGTAGTTAATTTCTTTGTACTTTTGTTCAACATACTGTATAATTCTTGTCTGAGTGAGTGACATATTTTATATTGGAGCTTTGTCGCAACGCGATTACACCGATCCATAAGTCATCTTATTTTCTAGCTTACAACTTTTTATTCTACTTAAATTTTAAAATAGAATTTAATTTTTTTAAAGAAATGTCAACCAAATTAAACACCATGGTCTAGTCCGTAGACGTGACGTCGGTCAAACACTATCACCAGCATAGTAGACGTTAACTATAATGTTTAAAATTATTAAGTCTAAAACGTGCGCTACGAACACACTCTAATAAAGAAGGGATAATGAAATTGTATCATTTTGTAAACTAACAGTCGGCACATATCTGGCACTTAAGTAACGGCAAAGTTGCAACATTAGCACGTAATAATAAGCATGACGATTGTGTAATGACATGACCATACAGTGACAGTGGCGGTGACATGAAGTGTCACTTTCATGTCTTCTTTTGTCGCACTTCCGTCTGACGCACTTTCTCTGTGGACGCGACTTCATAATATTACAAATGAGCGTATAATAATGTAATATTATTCACACATTGCAAATTAAGACAGAATCCAAATTAAATTCATAAGTCTCTTATTGAAATCAATATTATCGAATATCTAAATCCATTATTTACTTATCCGCGATACTGGTTACCTAACTAATTTTACTAATGTTATAAATACTTACGAATGCAAAGCGAATCTAAATCCTATTATAAATGCCAATGTTTAGATGTATGGATGGATGGTTATTTGATAGAATTTGTCGCCTAAACCGCTGAATGGATCTCTATTAAATTTTGCATAGATGTAGAGGATAGTATGGAAGAATACTTAGGCTACTCATCCCGGAAATAGTCACGACGCCCGAGGAGTATGCAGTGTGTAGGTTGCATCGCGATGTTTTCCTTTACCGTAAGAATGTCGAATTAATGTACATATGAAATTGAAAAATAGAAAAACATTCCGGTACTTGGTGGGATTTGAACTTAGGATTGCAGATTACAAGTAAAGTGCTTAACTCTTGAGCTACCGACGCCCGATATAATGATACAATTGGCTGAGATTAAACTTTCAAGATGGCAATAAACACGATCTACCGTTTTTATGGCAATTGTTTGTGTACTCCGTTTCACACAAGGCAATTAAAATGTTAAATCTCAAGGATCGAATATTGATTTGTACAGATAGCCTACAGTCAACAGCTGTCCAGTTAAATACCCGCGGCCGCGCTGTAGCGCAGTGACGTCACTTCCGTTGCCTCGGATCTGCTCCAATTACCGGATACATTTCGTTATGGCTCTACATTGTAGAGGTTTTTTTTGTAAACAAAAAACACAATTATACAGTTTTTTAACTGTGTTCTCATCCTACTAATGGGGTTTAAACTATGTTTAGGAAAAGTATTAGGGTTTACTGTTTCAAGTTAGTAAGATACCTAGGACAGCCACGGTAATGGAAAGTGGATTTGACGGACAATAGGTCGCATGGGAAGAGGAAATATTGTCTTTCTGTGCGTCTCTTTGTCTGTCGATTAAATATCAACGACGCAACGCATTTACAATTATGGATGACTGTGAGCAGCGGTGGCTTCGCTTGCGATTTTAGGTGGCTGCTTGTTATTCTACCACATTTTAATCTTTACTGCCTTACTAATATTATAAATGCGAAAGTAACTCTGTCTGTCTGTCTGTCTAGCTTGCAGTCCAAAACTACTGAACCGATTTCAATGAAATTTGTTACGTACAGCCATAGCCTACATTTTAATGCGAAAAAATGGATTGTAAGGCGGTGAAAGGGAGGATGGAAAGTAATATGGTAGTTTCATCATATTTAGAGCTAAAAACTTAAAACATTTTTGCTTACAAATAAGGTATCTCTAGAACGGATCATCAGATCTCAAAGAAAGTTGGCACAGATGTAGAACAAAGTCTAGGCGAACACACAGGTTTATTCAGTTTTTTTTAATTCTGCGCAGACGGAGTCTGCTTTACGGAGACTGATAAAATAAATAAATAAATATATATATATATATATATATAGACCTACAATAGTATGCAGGGTGTGTGGGGCAGGGCGCAGGGGAGCCATCCATCACGACTATCGCACAGATCGGAGCGAGCAGAGCGGAACCGACTTGCTAAATTACTGAATACTACAAGCATTTTGTCTGTGTGCAGATTTTCTATTGTCAGTGCTAAAACGAATATGAATAGATGAGGTATATAACAAGTACATATATGTATATCTAAAACAGATTAAAATATACCCTTGGTTAAGTTAAGTATGCTAGTTGTTATGTTTGTAGTTACATATACATATGAACAACTACCTTTCGCCCGCGATTTCATCGGCGCGGAATTTAAAAAAACTTAGTAAGTAGTCTAATTGTTTTTCCAGAATGTGTTCTATATTATGTCTCTGCCAAATTTATTTCATTTGTGCAGTAACTTTTACGTTTAATTCTAAATTAATCCCACGGCATTTTGATGTTATCGCGTCGAGGCTAGTCATTATGAAATCTGCATTGTTTTGTTTATCTACTCGACACTCGCGTCAAGGGGTAGGCAGTAATTGGGAGTCTACTTCACAAGAACTGGTACACCCAAAGTAACATTCGATAGCATTTTTAGAATTAAGCATCCTACTCTTCAGAAAACCCTATATATCTGTGTCTAATTTAATCGAGATCCGTTAAACTGTTTCGGAGATATGTACATCCTACCAATCATCTATCCATGTACACTTTCGTATTTATAATATTAGTAAGATTGTGCTAACGATTAGAATTTACAGTGACATGACGTCACTGCCCTGTTAACATTATTTAACCCTAATCGTGCTCTATGAGTCACTTAATAATGTGGGTTATGCGCTATGTGTAAGAATAATTTATTTATCAAGTACATCGGTGTAAATGTGTAAAAGTGTGACCAATTTTAAACTAGTTTGTATTAACACCTAACATCTTTAGTAGTCACTAACGTAGTCCCCACATGCGGGTTAAAGTCGACGTATGAATCATCGTGCGGGGACAGTCGAATAGTATATACACGGCAAGGAAAAGGAATACCGCCCAAAGCATGTGGGTACTAACGGATTTTGAAAACGGTTCTTGCATGCGACCGCTGTGACATATGTATAAATTTAAGCTAGTGATAAAGTTTTGCTTTATTTCGATGTTAATTTGTTATTTAACATCATTACCAAAGATTCGTTGTTACTTTGCTTGCTTCAGATCTTGCATCGGTATTCCCGCCAAATACACTCTCGTTTTTTTTTAATTGACATATTGTCTAATGCTTTCTTAACGATGACATTAAACATTCATCGATATTATTAATGATACTTAAATAATCATTATTATAAAATTAACAGCTGTTCCTAACGCCATCTGTTGTCGATATATGCGGCGGTCTGTAAGTAATGGCGTCCGTAG
This sequence comes from Papilio bianor, assembly GCA_011763625.2. NCBI lineage: Eukaryota > Metazoa > Arthropoda > Insecta > Lepidoptera > Papilionidae > Papilio > Papilio bianor. The sequence continues at coordinate 7,323,741 of JAAOEG020000011.1, read as the reverse complement.
TGGATCTTTACATGATGATATGATGGTGATATTACCTGAAGAATGTTTTAAACAATACCAAGACTTACTTGAAATGTTATTGGCAGGTCGTCAACTGTAACAGGTCCCTCGTTTTCCGCCATCGCTTTAGCCTTCACATAATACGACCACACTAACTTGAACCGTTTGAACTACCCTCAAATAGTTCGCAGCATTTTGTCTAATCTGAAAAATGGAATGGCATTATTTAAATATATCAACTATCATATTTACATATCGTCTTCATCATCAGTTCACTATTCGTACCCCCCGAGGGGCTCGGTGTCTACCCTAAGTTAAGGCTATTAGGCCTTAGACAAACACACTGGCTCAGAGCGGGTTGACTAAACACACATATTATAATTTTTTCTCCGATATGTGCAATATCACGATGTTTTCCTTCATCGTAAGAACTACAGATAAATTTACATAGGAAATTCTAAAATCCAAAACAGCAAATTAGTACATGTCGGGATTCGAACGCTGAACCTGCAGATTACAAGTTAAGTGCTTAAACCTTAAGTCACCGACGCTCCAGACATACATATGCGAATGTTTAGGTGTGGATTGGATTGGATGGATTAATGTTTGTTTGAAGGTACCAGAACAGCTAAATGAATCTCGCTGATATTTGGTACAGATGAAGAACATATTCTGGATGGCTATAATGGTTAGTACATTTTTATAATCCCTCGCGGACGGAGTCGTAAGGTAGTTTCCGCATATTTCGCGATATTATACCTTCAGTTACGGTTCGTTTTCGTGTCAGTATGTTTGTCGCATGTTTCAGTCGCTTATCAATTGGTTATCAATGGCTAATTACACGTACAGGTGACGTCATGGAACTGGTTCGATGCCTTCTAATTGTTACGGTTAACTGTTATCGTAGGTACAAATGTTACAGTTACTCTGAGCTATATAAATTTAATGTAACCGTTGGCATTGCGGATAACAAATTTTATGTGTCTCTCTCTGTTTCATTAAGATTGAGAGGGATGTCAATATTTAGCTTTCTTTCTTTTTATTCGGTATCATCGAGGTGTATTAGATTAGGGGGATTAGCTGATATCATTAAAGAAGACATATGGCATCGCACCTGCTTAATTTAAGAATGGAGCGACAGTTGCGCTTCCCCCAAATATCCTTTACAACGAAACAGGTGAATAAAACAATAATAATATAATAATTACCGCGGTGTTTCAGCCGCTCACTAGCCCCCTTCTATTATGTAAGACATAAAGACTAAGTAGCTTCCTTTTTTAAATTTAATAAAGCAATTAAAAACCTTTATCTGTAGTTTTTCATTAAAACAATTAATTAGTTTCACCCAAGTTGTAATCACTTAAACAAACGATTTTATTGTAATACCAGCTATCGCCTGCGACTTCGTCCGCATGTTATTAAAAACCTGAGTTTGAAACATCTAGGTTATACCAGCCTGTAACTTATCTCTGTTCCAAATATCGCATATAATATACAAAATTATAATTAGATTCGAATTATAGATTGATTAGTGGACTGTACTTTTTAAACTAAGTTAGGCAATAAAAATTAGCTCTCGCTCGCTTTATCTCTAAAAAATTGCCTCCGTCTCTGCGACGTTATGATAGCTTCGCATTCTTCGGTGTTGCCACCTTCTTTTGGTACTTTTTGTTTTTTAATTTGTCATAGTCAGCGTTTCATGCTCTATATTCATATGAATAAATCAAGTTAAACATGAGTAATAATTTTTTTTTTTTTCTTTTAACAAAGAGCAAGTGGCGACCCTCCGACAATTCATTGTGAATGCATGTGACGAGTGCGCGGAGACGAACAAATAAACAAATAAAACATAATTGTTGAAAGAGTTATCTCAAAACATTGCGAGGGAACGGGCATTTGCATCACAAACCAATAAACATCCTTACAATAGGTCATGTTAAATTGGTATGTTCAATTAAACGTAATAAATGAATGGGTAAGTCATTGAGTCTACTTTTGAGACATCATAATTGTCACCTTCGTTCCCTCTTCCTCATGGAGGATGGGCAAAGTGTTTAACTCTACCATAAACTTCCTTCACCTGTCATATCCGAGTTCACTTTTTTAAGTATGTCCTCTTTCACATAATCCATTAAATTTTTGTTTAATGACAAAAATTTACATATTAATTTCTAATTTATGTGCCAACTAGCTTTAAGCCCACGATTCTGTCCGCTCGGAATTAAAAAAAATAGTCTATGTGTTCTTCCAGACTCAATTCTATATAAGTGCCAAATTTCATCGAAATACGTTGAGCCATTCTGAAGCTAACTTCTAATAAACATCCATCCATCCATCCATCTGTATAATATCTGTCTTTTAAAATCTGAATTAAGAATGAGCCTTCCAAAGACTTTTGGTTGCTACATTAATTGAAGCGCATACAATGTGAACAATTGCTCACCTCTAAATGCACTTGTTCACACACAGCTGAGGTCGTAATTACATTGTCTGTTATATCTACGTGGTAAATAAATAATGGCATGCAAGTGCCCACATGTTTTGTTAAAATTATTGTTAATACATGTCAATCTTTATATACATATTTTTGTACGAGCTTGTCACTAAATTGCTCTTAAAGGCAGGACCGATTTTAAAGAATTTTTTGTATGCCTTCAGGTGGACTCGAGAATGGTTTAGATTCACAATTTAGACTAATTCTAGATATATTTCATTTTTTTTTTGATTCCGCACGTACGGAGTTTTCGCTTTCTCTGTCCCTATATTCCTATGTATGCTTAAATCTTTAAAACTACGCAACAGATTTTGATACGGTATTTTTAATAGATAGAGTGATTAAAGAGGAAGGTTTAATATATAATAACCTCCATTAAATAGTGGAGAAACAGTTTTTTTTTTGAGGTTTCTAATGTGATAATTACATTATTTCCGCTTACATTGCAACAAACGCAGGCTGAACCCTACGAGATTTATCAGATTAATACCCGTGCGGAGCGGGCCGCTAGTACTTAATATTATAATTAGGAAAGATTTAATTGTTTGCATTGAATAAGCTCCGAAACTACTGACCGATTTGAACGATTTCGGTATTGTAGCTACCGAATCTAGTGTGAGTGCTAAAGGCTATATTATTTTTTAATTCAGCACGCAGTCGCGGGACAAAGCTAACATTTTTATAATACTAACGACACTAAAAAACATAGCTGTCATTTCGCAACTGTTCAGGTTTTTTAGTCAGATTCTTATTAATTGAGTTACTATACTGTTTAAACTTTGGTGAGACGTTATTAAAACAAAATAAAAACGGATAAATCAAGCATATTTAATCCGGTGTAGGCACCGACTAGTTTCAAGCCCATCGGGGGCTTTTCTTCAGGGTGAGTGGGACTGCTATTATTTTCCGGTCGTGGCTCATCTCTCTACGCGACTACGCTCGATGGGCGCGACTTGATTTTGTTTTAATTAAATTACCTTGGATTTATAAGTTTTTCATGTAGTAATGGCAAATGATTCATGTAGCTGTAAAACTGTTATCAATTAATAAAAAGAGCGGGTGTCATTGGCGGGCTTAGCAGGCCTGATATCTTATCACTTGGTCACGTGGCGACTGTCGCCGAGGCTGCAGCGGAGTGCCAACATTATCATTGATTTTAATTAACGATTACCAACTCTTAGAATTGTTTTACAACAATGATTAGGACCGTAAAGATTTCGTGCCGAAAACCCAGTATGTTCCGAAAGTTTTTGTAACTAAAAATTTGTTAATGATATTTTTATGTAATTGAGTTGTCACTGTTTGCTTTGAAGAGGCATTCACGGCTGCATCGGACTTGCGGTGGTCGAGCGATGTCGCTTAGCCTGAACGTTGTTTAAGAGTAACTAAGCTCGAGGGCTCAGGAGCCTCGGCTCGAGGTTATTTCGTTAGTATTACCGGATTCGATCAATAATCGGAGAATGTATGAAACATTACATGTATGTCAAACATAACTTGCATTAACTTTTACTAGCTATTACATTGTTGCCACAAACTTTATTAAAATACCGCTAAGTTATAGTGTGAAATATGAATACCATCTCTTTGGTAGACAAGAAGTTTGTATACTACCAAATACATGGCATACTGGCCATTAAGACCTGTGCCTTTTTAACTAACATACAAATAACCGTTTTTAACTATATGTATATGAATATATATATATATATACGGTACATACACCAGAACATTTTTTACAATTTTTGTCTGTCTGTCTGTCTGTCTTTTTGTTCCGGCTAATTGAGTTGACAAGACTTTTATTCGTAGATAGCTGATGTAATAAGGAGTAACTTAGGCTACGTTTATTTTAGAAAAAATATTTTATTTTAGAAAAAACCGAGTGGACGGAGTCGCGGGCGACAGTAAGTCCGCCCTAAATCCAGTAAGATACGTTGAACCGTTACGGAATTATCAAAATATTAAAAAATAAGAAAACTACGTATCCCTCGGGAACCGGATATTTATCAGGGATGAACCATACTCCATATGTTATTCCAAACTTTATTTTATATCTGTGCCAAATTTCAATAAGATATGTTGAACCGGTACAGAATTATCGTGTAAACATGAGAAAAGAAAATAAAATTAATGTTCAGTAATGAAGGTGACAAACTCTAACCATATCCATCCATTTAAACTTTAGTATTTATTGTTTTAGTAAGAAGTATTTTAATAGGTACTAAAAAGCGTATTGGCTTCCGTGCTGCTGTTTTTAATTTAAACACTATCATAAAAATATATTACAATTTATCATTTCGTTTCTACACTGTCGCTTATTCAAACAAATATTAATTGCAAATATTTGTGACGTCACATGAAATGTGTGATAACACCTCGCCGGCGCTATCACTGGCACTCTATCACTGCTGATAATGATAATATATCACACGTGATATCATATGATATATTTTGTCTCGCAGGATACGCACGCCTCACTGTATTTGTAATTAGAAAATAGAAATATAAAAATATTATAATCTTACTAATATTATGCGAAAGATTAGATGAATGTATGTTTGTTTGTTAGTTCGTATTTTCAGAGCACCTGAAATGATCTATATAAGATAGCTATTGTCCATGACTCCGTCGAAACTAGAAAACTTAGTAAGTAGCCTGTGTTCTTCCAGACTGCTCTACATCTGTGTCAAATTTCATCTAGATAAGTTAAACTATTCTGGAGATACTTTCAAACATCCATCCATCTATGTAAACTTTCGCTTTTATAATCTATATCTATATACATATAATAAAATTGGACTGTCTGCTTGTAATATTGAAATAACCGTTTTTTACTACATATATATGAATATATATATGGTGCATACACCAAAATAACATTTTAAGAAATGTTTGTCAGTCTGTCAGTCTCTTTGTTTGTCTATCTATCTGTTCTGGCTAATCTCTGAAATGGCTGGACCGATTTTGACGGGACTTTTATTAGCAGGTAGCTGATGTAATAAGGAGTAACTTAGGTTACGTTTGTTTTAGAAAAAATCTTTTATCTTCGAAATATAACGCGTGGACGGAGTCGCGGGCGACAGCTAGTATTAAAATAAGTTTTGGCATAGATGTAGAATATAATCTCAAAGAGCATATAGACTGCTAAGATGTATAGAAGTGAGAAGTGACGGGCTAGTTAATTTATAAGGAAAAAAAATATTTAAAAATAAAAATAGACATAACGATAATTGTGTAAATACGAAAAATAACAACATTTGTATCCATATAAAGGTCATCTAGCTCATTTCCTTACGGATAGTAACACGGCACTACTCTTCCACTCCTTGTCAGCTCTCATATCTTTATTGACTCCAATCTTACAAATATCTTCTTTCAGATAATCTAATCGAGTATTCGATAAGACATTTGATACACAAATAAATATTTTATTATTTCCAAGTAACGGAAATCATTTGAAATACGAGTTTAAACACAAAGGTTATGTAACGAATTTTGTTGAGCGAAACCAATTCACATCATGATAAAAAACTTGAACATTTTGATATATGGAGAGACATATATGGAGCTTCTTTAAAAGTTGTACAAACAGACGAACTGAGATTATAACGTTTGCAAGGTGCAGATATATGTAAATATACGCGAGTAAATACGCAATATATAGTTGTTATATTTTTCATTTCTTACTAACATAGACAACGTCGATGGCTCAGGGGTTAAGCACTTGATTTGTAATCTGCAGGTTCTAGGTTCGAATCCCAACATGTACCAATGTGTTTTTTTCTTTTCATACGCACATTTATCCGATGATCTTATAGTGATGGAAAACAACGTGTTGCTGCACATATGTGGGAAGAAATTCAAGTTGTGAGTATGGTGGACAAAGGTCTAGTCACCCCTAACTAAGGGTACGATTCGAGCACCTCAAAAGGGACGTATAGTGAGCTGTAGCGATATTAATATAGTAAATAAATGTGAAAAGATACACAACTGTATGCACAACTTTTATTTACCGAATATGTTATAAATAATTCTAGCCTTTGACTTGTTAAACAAATAAAAAAAGCGGTAAGACGTAAATGTAGGAAAAGCCATAGACTAAAAATAAAATACACAATGATTAAAAACTGTTGGAATGATTGTCATTGAAAGATTGAATTTAACGATAAGGTTAATTAAATTTAAATATGTTTATAAAAACTAAACTTACGACATCAAAATAATCCAGTTAAATGTCCGAAAACACTGAAACCTTTGCACTGTTATAAATCCCGCCAAATCACAGCAAAAAAAAATTAAAAACCGTCAGCAAAATGGCCGCGTCCGTAGCGGGCTGGGCGACGCGCAATTCTGAATACAAAATTGTGTTTTCAAAACGTACTTATATCACATCCAGAATACGATGAACTGTATGCTACATTTCGCTTGCCGCGTTAACTGCGATACGTGGGGTCATCTTATATTGGACACTTCATAAGTGCTTTTCGCGGTTTTGCGTTTAGAAAATGAACTTTATGGCCTTCCAATAAAGATGACCATTTCATCACAACTGCACATATATGTTGGTTAGTTCTTCAATGGTTAAGGTAGTGGAGTGATAAGACTTACAGCATGATTTTATTCTTTTTTAATTATAAAAATAAAGCGAACATGAAAGTGGAAAATAAAGTAAATTAAATATTAAGTAATTAAAAAAAACTCAGCAGGCTACAGTGGAAATGGGCCGGTCACATCTGTCGGGTCAGCAACGCCACGTGAGGGAGGAAACTCTTCAAACGGAGGCTACGGACAGAGACCAGGATCGTAGAGCATCCTCCAACCAGGTAGACTGTCGACTTAGGCGAAGGGCCGTATTCTGTAGAAGGCATTGGGGAAGGGCTATGTCCAAAAGAGGGCCAGTAAAGCCTGATGATGATGATTAAATAATTACACTCCATACAATAATAATTATATTAATGTTTTAAAAAACACACAACGTAAAACCGATAAAGACAGTGTAATAAAAATGTAAAATTTTAAATCTACTCTTATAGGATTTGTTAGTATAAAATATTGTTAAACACGCTGTATAGTGTATATAGTCGTGGTGGTGTGCACACCTGTGGCGCTGTCGCGCGTGTGTGCGTGCTGTACACTGCGGCAGCGGCGCGGCACTGCACGCCAGGATGCTCTCCTTTCATTTCACGTAATTAACTTTGCAATATCCTCATATTGTAAATTCAGGGTTATTTGTACGCATAGACAAATTAAACATTATTTAATTAAATTAAATTTGGCGATGCGATCAACAAGAGAAGTAGTTTGTAAATTCTCATTAGAAGGAAAGTTATGTGTGGATATATGAAGTATATTCGAAGTATATTCGAAGCATCGTTCCTTGTGCGTACCGCAAAGGACTGGAACAAGTTGCCAGCCTATGTTTTTCCGTCCAAATACGATGTTGGGCCCTTCAAAAGTTGAGTGAATAGACACTTACTAGGCTAGCGCGTACCATCTATCGACCAAATCTCCACTTATAACAGGAGGGATCGTGGTCAAGCGCTGGCTTATCAAACGTAAAAAAAAAAGTAATTAAGGAATTAATTAGACATAATTTAATTATATGAATAGGGTTTCATAATAAATTACGTTAAATAATATTTTTTGCATATTTCATCATCAGGAACAATAACAATAAAAAATTCCGGAGGCATAATGTTAGTCCTCTAACCCTATCCAACATATTCTTATAAGAATGAATTGGATTCGACTTGGACGCAACGCATTAGAAGGGTAAATACTATTTTTCTGTGCGAGCCATCCTCTTAGATCAAAGGTAGGCAACGCATCTACAATTGCGGATGTCTATAGGCCGCTTACTCTTTTGTCACCGTATTTAAAAAAAATGCCACGGGTTTTATTCGGTTATTATTAATAAAATCACTGGTAAAATTTACTAAAAGAGAATTATATATAGAAAATATTTAAGTATGGAAAGTAAAGCATACTTGCGAAGGCGTGGGGTGGCGTATGTATGGTCTACGGTTGGGTGCGTCGCCCACGCGGCTCACACGGTTGCGGCAGCGCCGGTATGGTTCAGCGGGTACGGGGCCCAGGGTTCGACACCCTCAGTCTACAACGAACATCGATACAAATTCAAAATACTTAAAAGCCTTCTTTATAGTTTGTGTGTAGTCACACCTCCCTAGCTTCTTCTACATTCATACATCTATGCAAACACGCATGTCGGTTTCGTGTGCTCTTAATACCGCCCTTCTTGAGTATCTCATCAATCTGGACGGTATACGTCCATCTGGAACGGCTCCGACCCGACGCTGCCGTTCGCTTTCATATTATGAATTTCCTTTGTTACTCTCTTTTCATTCATCCTTGCCTTTTTCAACTTTACTCGCATCCTTATCGTTCCAAACCCAACTCTCACTTCCATATATCAATGTGGGAACCAATATCGCATTGTGAAACACCAGACGTACCTACATCGACACGTTTTTACTTTTTACTAACCTTTTTTTAATATTTAAATTAAAACTTTGAAAAGTAATTCAACGGTTTAAAATAATATTAATTTATTGAAGCGTAACATGGATATGTGAAAAAACTATCATAGGAGTAACTCGTTATAGTCACCCGTGAACCGTAAACCTTTTTAAGGAAATTGCGCCAACGGATCATCGTGAAATTTAACACTATTATTGTAGAGTTTTATTTATTTTAAATTATATTATTTTTATTAATTATAAAAAGTAATAATATAATAATATAATAATATAATAATATAATAATATAATAATATAATAATATAATAAATATTATTATATTATTACTATTTATAATTTAAAATAAGTAACCAAAGTTTCTGATTTTTTTTTTTTTTTTTATAAAAGAAGGGGGCAAACGAGCAGTGTGAACACCAAGGTGATCAACGACGCCCATGGA
>JAAOEG020000011.1:7297636-7314214 GCA_011763625.2 Papilio bianor | reverse complement strand
TGTGGTCGTGGTATTACACCGGGCGAGCCGGCCGATTCGTGCGAAGATGTTAAAGCGGGCTCTACCACTGTAAAATAATATAATGAATTATGACCATTAATTAATTATGTCGATGTATAGGTGACCACTTGTACTTTTGGAGTCAAAATGTTGCAATTGTTTACTCTTAATAGATGGCACTGTTTTTAAATTATTGTATTCATTCTATCTCATTTGGTATTAATTAAACGGGATTGTGAAACATTAAGCAAACAGGTATTACTAGTTACATGTATATTATTACGATATTATTAAGTTATTTGTTTCTTAGAATCAGTACTTTAAATAAGTCAAAAGATAAACAGAGATACGCCTTTTAAATTACGAGCTGCAATTATATATTTTGAGAGATTTGCCTTCATTTGAAAATAACGATAAAAAATCATTAAAATGTTTAAATCAAATTGTATGCACCAACAAATGTCTAAGAAATAACTTGAGGTTGTAAATGAAACAGATTAAGAAGATGTATTATACATTCGTCTCAGTATTTTTTATTTAAACTCGCATATGTATGACAGAATGACAAATTGTTTAAATATATTGCAAAAAAATGATAGCTGAACCAAAAACTAGAATTATTTAGTTTGGGAAATTTATTATCAACTATAATATTATAATAAGTCTCTTCAGTCAATGTATATATCATATGTGTAATATTTCGTTACATGAATTAAATAAATTATTATTATTATTAATTGTAATCGTTGTAATTGTATCTTATGCATGCAAATTGTATGAATTTGACAGTTTATAGTTTCGCGGTTTTGTTGTTACTGGATCACGGACAGATTGTGAACGTCCCGGTATCGTTGACACAAAGCCAAATGAAACACGTTAATATCTCTGATTTTGTGAATAAATGCAACTCGAATATTTAAAATAATGTTAGCAAGTTATTTTTCACTAGTTTCGTATCATGTATGACTAAATTTTAAAGTGTAATTTTAAGCACCTATTTTCGTTTTTTTCTACAACAATTGTGTTCTTCAATTTAGAGTTCATTGGAAACAACTATGTATATCCACCGCAGCAAATGTCGAACATCATTTCTCATGAAAAAAATAATATCTTGTTTTAAATATTTTCAATAACATCATCAATTGATTATTGATACGTTGTTCAATTTTATTCTATGAAGTGTTATAACGTATTTCACAGTCCGCCCTCATCATACCATTATGTTTTTTTTACTTATTTTTTCTATTTGACAAGACAAACTAGGGAGTTGAGGAGTAAATGTTTGTGTTCATTTAAGATAGAAACTATTTTGTACGTGGATTTGATAGCCAAGCTAAGAATACTAAAGAATGGTGTCTAGTGGAGTCTAGTCTTGCGGCCATTTGTATTAATTAAGATAAAGGTAACCTTTTAACCTATCAGCCATTTGTCAAGACGTCACTGGGCAATGCAGATATTCGTAACTACTTAATGTAATAATTATTATTACAAATTATGTATGGGTCAGTAACGTTATTAGTTATGACTGTTGTGTCAGAGGGACAGTCAACTTTGAGCAAGAGATTGAGGGTAAAAAACTCCAAGTTGTTGAAGAAATACGAGCAGGTATTGAAAACAGTCGTGGTATGTAAACTGGACCACTTTAGGAAGAATACCAGCGGTCCAGTGCCGCTAGCTACGACCTTGGGCGACACTAGCGCCACACTCTCTACGGCCTCTCTCTGCTTCTGCGACCTCATTGAAATTACACAAAACAGATGAGACTTGTAAAACAAAGCCCTTTCTTGCAACGACGGTAGATAAAGTTATATTTCATACAATCTGATAGCTTCCATGTGTTAATACGTTTTATAAAACAAGTAACATATATTTTGATTCATCTATTGTAAATGAGCCGCGGTTACATCGCATAGCGATTTCACGTGACAGTTTCTTTTGTTTCTCATCTCGTGCTTTAAAAAATATAAAATAATCATTAGCGAAAACTTACTGAAAGTGAATAATTATACTGGATTAATATTTATTTTCAGTTGATGTTCAATTAAACATGACAAAAGTACATATTTTTTTACTTGGACCTCTACCAAAGTCTTTAATGTATCGATTGACTTTCGTTTCACAAGGTAAACAGTATTAACCTAAAAATCGACGAGTCAGCGTAATAAGGGCTCTAATTAAGTACCGCCATTATGTTGCGATGCGACACCATCCGTGACCATCTAATCGTGTCATCGACCTTAGTAATGTCATCTCCCATTTGTACTATGACCTATATTTTGGAAGTTGCTTTAAAGGTCATGTGACGAAATTATTTGTTGTTAAATTTTTATGTTAATTTCGTGGCATATAAACTTCGTCCGGTATAAATATTACCTTACGGAGTACAGGTATGGTGGCACTCAATGTCACATGATTAAAAAACTAAATATTTATAAAAGATTACATAATTAAAAAAAAAGAAGCGTGAGGAATTATGTTCAGATGTTTCACTAGTGTACGCACAATCAGATGAACTGTTTGTAGTCAGTATTACGGTGTTTCGACTGGAACATTATCACGTGACTACATAAGTTTAGCTGAACACGGTAAATGTATAAATCAAACAATGTCATCAAGTCAGATCATTGTCAACATAGCTTTGACTATGTAGGTTTCGAAACAACCACTTTCAAATATACTCCCGGACATATCTACCGGCCAACCTAATGTTTTAAGTTTTGACGGTCCTTAAACAAAAAAAATGTTAGGTGGAGCAATAAGTTTTTATGCAGTTTTGAAGCTGATTTATTGATCAATCCTTCGATATGTTTTTTGTGCACTCACATTTCATTTGAGAAGTGCTACAGCTTGGGCGGCAATTTCAGACCGAGTGTCCATATTTTTTGATGAATATTATCTCAAATTTTAGAGTAGCCTTTTTATGGAACCAATAATTAGAAACATCAATAAAAGTCCAACTTTCGCAATTTAAATAAAGATTGCTTTTCCCTCGAATCGTTGAAAACAATGAACAGACTCGAGTTTTCTGTTTTTTTCATAGTTCTGAATTCGAAATTTAAAAGATACATACCAAAGGGTTGACCAATAAACAGCTTCAAAACTGCATAAAAAGTTATTGCTTCATCTAACATGTATTTTTAGTTGGGGACCGTCAAAATGTAAAAGGCTAGGTGGGCCGATAGATGTATCCGGGAGAGTTATATTGTTTAGTTGCTCCACAAGTTATGTTTAAGTTAAGTTATTGTTAAATAAAGTTAAGTTCAATTTACGCAATTTTTTTTCCAGTTATTAGGATGCCGACTGAGATTTTTTTATTAGCGTAATAACTATAATTTCACAATTATTTCTAATTTATATGTTCTATCGAGTATTGGTCACCGGATTTGACTTTGCTAAGCCATTTAAGTGGGTGTCATACAGGTCTCGTGGCAAAATAACATAGAGTAAGTTTCTACCATAACACTTATTCTCTCTATCCAGATTATTTAGACCAGTGGCCGGCAAAGTGTGGCTCCAGAGCCCCATGGCTCTTTGGCTTATGTGCGGCTCTGGGACAAATATCCACAAAATGTGGTTTAACACTTTCATTTAAAAAACATGATAAGGAAATTAAGAGTAAACTGAGAAGTTGTTTTATTGATGAGAACTTGGAATCACGCATGAAATTAAAAACAATATAATCCTGACTTAATCAAACTTTCCAAGGAGAAGCAAGGACATTGTTCGTCTTCGTCGCCCGCGACTTCGATATTAAAATAAAACATTGCATCTCACGTGATATTCCAGACTATGTTCTATAACTGTACAAAATCTCAATAAGATATTTTAAGCAGTTGCACAATTATCGAGTGAACAAACAAAATGAATATATCCCATGGCAACTGTAACTATTTCCGGGATCAAAAGAAGCCTATGTGTTCTTCCAGACTATCCTCTACATCTATGACAAATTTCACCGAGATCCGTTCAGTTGTTTAGGATACAAACTCTAACAAACATCCATCCATCCATTTAAACTTTCGCATTTATAATATTTTTAATATTAAGATGAACTGTAGTTTTATTTATTGTCTACTAAAAAAGATTACTAAACAACCAGATTTGGCTCCCAATATTTTTTAAATTGTTGTAACGTTCATATTTGGCTTTTTGGCTAATGAGTTTATATCATAGATATCTTACGAAGAAACAAATGTTTGGTTGACAACTGTTGAGAACCTTTCAATTTTATATCTTGGTTGAATCAAGCATGACATAGCAGTGCGTCCGACATAGAAGTCCTACATCTGATGATCTACAGCATAGCCTACAATATCATAAGTAACATTACTATAGTAACGTGAGTTTAACGAGATTTCTAGCTAGAATGTATGAATGAATCAAAAGCCTTTGTGAGGAGCTGAGTGTAGAGAAGGTATTTAATATATTTGTAGTAATTAGAGTCCAAATATTGTCGCCACTTAACTTAATATTATCTCTCAAAGTGAGATGATTGTAACTTCATACTCCGCGGTCGAGGATCGTGAGAGTCGCGGTGAGATAATATGGATACGCCGATATACTTGTATGTAATTAAAGTTTTGATGATAAATAAAAATAACGTTAAACAAAAAAAACAACAGCTGTAAAATAAATGACATAAATACAGCATAATACATAATTAAAAATTCAGATAAATTCTTTCAGTTTTTTTTATTAAGTTAGCGTAAGCAATTTAAATCACAAATGCTGTTGGCAATCAGAAATAGTATTCACGTGCTCCATTTTTAGTTTTGCGATTTAACTTTGGCTTGATATATCATTCATCTAAATAAGGAAAATATTTAGACCACATAGTTTAAATTTATAAGTACAAATCTTAATTAATACTATTGTATAATTGAATTTCAAATGCATTATAGACTCAAAATTAGTTAATTGTTGTGGATTTAACAAAGTGAATATTTTATACTATTTTTATGAACGGCTTATCCACGCTATGCTCCACAACGGTATATATTGTCGGGAGGCAGGCGGGTAGGGTCAGTTGGTTTTGTGCGAGCAAGCGCTCCCTGTGTTCGTTCACGTCTTACCCGACTACCCGATTACCTGACTACACAGCGATATTTAGGTATGTATGTCATTATTATTAATTTAAATAATATTCACGATAAAAAAAGCATTTTAAAAAACAATATTCGGCAATTCATGTAATTTTAAATAAATTTTTAACATACATATAATAATATTTTGATAATAGCCTTTTCCTGAGAATCCGTCACGTGGATTAAAAAAAAACTTACTTAGGATTGCGGCGCTTATTGGTCCGCCACACGTTCTTCCAGACTGTATTCTATATTAGTGTCAAATATCATCCAAACCCGATAAGCCGTTCTTAGATACCTTCTAACAAACATCCATCCATCCAAACTTACGCATATATAATAATATAATAAGATTAATTTTGCAAAATCAAAGTTAACAGATAAGCTTCGGTTGCTTTAAAAATAACGAGAATTTTTAATTTGCTTAAAATATTTTCCTTGTTTTTTGTTTTGCTCTTTCGTCACTGAAACCCTGTAATTGGATAATTTTATGTAGCTTTTATTGGTTTGTAACAAATTAATCTTTAATACAAAACATCTTTATATATATATTTCTTGTGTGTGTATGTTTGTCACTGAACTCCCAAACGGCTGGACCGATTTTAAGGCAATTCGTTGCATGCCTTCAGGCGGACTCGAGAATGTTTTAGGTTCACAATTCAGACAAATTTCAATCGTTTTTTAATTAATTTTTTATTTATAATTTGCCGTTGATTTTGGATTGTGTTACATTTAATCCGACAGGCTGCGCTACCTTCGCAGTGTAGTTTATTCAATATTAATCTATTTTTAATTCCCGTTTTTTTCCGACAGTTGGTGCTGCGATCGAAATCAGGCAGATGTTTCGTATATCTAATACGAAACATCTGCCTGATTTTTAAGATTTTTGGCTAAACAGACCTCAATAAAATTTGGCTTAGATGTAGATTATAGTCTGGAAGAACAGATAGTGTACTAATTAAATTTTTTTTGTGAAATGTAAATGCTACAGCTTATGAGTAAATAACACTCATATTCGTGTGTATTAAAAATAATCTTTAAATTAGATTATCAGAATAAATTTTCTAGAACACATTTTCATCGAAATATTAAACCACTTTATAGATATGCTAACAAACAAGTAAACAAAATTGTAATTAGCACAGTCTGATAGTTACATAGTATGTTTTTAGCCAAGTGATTTGCGTGTACACAGTTTCCTATGTCCGCTTCCTTATTCCCCGCACAGGAGGCACGCACGAGCGACGCCGCGCTGCCTGAACACTAAATAAGTTACTTATATAAGTTGAAGTTTAATCATTGTGGAGTTTCAGCTGAAAATAATAACTTAATTAACTCGAACTTAATTAACACGAAATTTTGTTAATAAGAAAAAGCTTAAGTAATTCTTAAGTAATGTAATTCTTAAGTAATCCTTTGTAAAAAAGGTCTTTTTAAATGTAACAAACCAATGAGGTTTATTTAGCGTTAAATATATGTTTATTTGTATTCAAAATTGTATGTATGTAAAATTTAAAAAATCGAAAGACACATTGGTACATGGCGGTATTTGAAGCCAGGACCTGCAGATTACAAGCTCTTGAGCTTAACCATTGAGCCGCGGACGGTTAAGTAACAGTAAGAGGTTTTAGAGGAAATTAATAAATCATTATGATGCATTAGTTTTTTATACAACTTACCTTTATTTCAACAACTTAACTTGTAAGTTAGTAGATACACAGTAAGTAAATACAAGACTCGCAACAAATCGTATGACATATAATAATATCGAATACACAGATCTCATGTCACCTCTTTACGATTGTGATGATTGTCTAACAATCATTCATACATCTATCAGTCGATAATAACTTAATTCAGTGAATTACAAAATAAACAGACTTACAATAGAACGGCTTTAACTCACATAAGATCGTCCTGTTAAAGCACCGACTAATTTCGGACCCGTCGGAGGTCCATGTTCATGTCTTGCAATATATTTTGTCTTTTGGTTATTTCATTTTAGAAGTATTTTTAAATATCCATTATTATTTACTTAACGTTGATACATTTGTTTTTTATTTTATTAAAAGATGAATATTTAATATTAATTTCTCTCCCAAGTAGGGTTAGCAATAAGCGTAAAAATTAACCAAAAAATTAAGGTTTTTAAAACCTTGTGCACTGCTACGTTAGTGGGATGAGGCCCAGTGCGATGATGAATATATTCTTATGATTAATTAGATTAGATTCTAAAAATAGTCGAGGGATAATGTAAAATATAATACACATTTCATTGACTGTAACCTGTAAACAACACTGTACAGTGCACTGCACAAAGAAAACTGTAACCTATCCTATCTTGATCGTTCGTAGAAAACGAAGAGAACTAGAGGTATTATCTAGTACACCAGTTATACAATTGATCACTCCTTATGATATAAGAGGAGGTAGCGGTAGGATACACCGCCCTTATGTCACTGCCACAACACAGTAGTCGTGCGGTATGCGGTCAGTGTGGCATTGCTTCCTATCTCTACTGTTACTGAACCTACATAGTTATTTTAAACATATACCATTTTTAATTAACTTTTTTTTCATAATTTCATCTCAATTTTTGTGTCACCTAATAATATTATTAATAAGGTTTGTTTGGTATATTTGCATACATTAATATTTTACGACAGTTAATGATATAACTAGTTATTTAGTAAACCGAGGAGTACAATATTACGGTGTACACTATATTGTTTTAGTGGTCCATTTGTCAGTTTAAGCCGGATACTGACGCAAGCGTATGTCACACCGCGAGGTCATAACATGACACTCAAATGTTTAGATTACTAAAGTAATTTAAAAAAATTGGACATCATTTTCATTTGGAAAATTACAGATTGCGCACTGTTTGTAATTATGATAAACTGTACTTGTCCGAACTAGTAAACAATTCTAAACTTATGTTTAAAGCAGCGCACAGTCTTTATTTCAAGAATCTACATTTTTTAAATATCAGCAAATTTCTGTCAATTTACTACTATTTATTGTAACCATTCCAAGTAAGCTGTAGACTTTTCCTAGGATATGGTTTATAATAATAGACTAATGGTGGGATTGAACTCTCGACCTCATGATTGTCAATCCGTACCCTTAACCACTAAGCTATTTGCGTTTAGTGAGAATATCTAACTGATTTGAAATATCAAATCACATCAATTGTTGTTTTAACATTTACTTATGTATTAGCTTTTGAGATTTTTAGAGATACCTCCTAACAAAGATCTCTTGATACACTGGTACTTAATAACGCACTCAAAGCTAGATTTCCTACAGCTTCGCTTAACCTTTCATATGATTTACCATTATTTGTGACATTTAACACTATTCCAATATCGTAATCTATACATATATTATAATAAAATTGGAGTGTCTGTTTGTAATATTGAAATAACCGTTTTAACAACATAAATGTGAATATTTATACGGTACACCAAAATAACATTTTACACAATTTTTGGCTGTCTGTCGGTCTATTTGTTCCGGCTAATCTCTGAAACGGCTGGACTGCTTTTGACGGGACTTTTATTGGCAGGTAGCTGATGTATTAAGGAGTAACTTAGGCTACGTTTATTTTTGAAAAAAAAATATTTTAGAAAATGTACGCGCGGACGGAGTCGAGGCGACAGCAAGTTTTTCATAAGTTTAAGCGTATTGTATAATATTCATCAATACCATCGATTGAAATCTATCAAAGCGACAACGTAATGATTGTGACAATTCTAGCGACAATTTGCTCAGGGCTAATGAAACAGACTGACAAAAACAATTACAAATGAATGTGGAAGTAAGAAAAACTTTGGTGTAACAACACGCGGCAATTTCGCCGCGTGAGATCTCTCGACGACGAATTGTCTAACGTTGCCCAACCAATGTGCGGCCTTCCTAGGGACTGGAAAAACTCTCGTAATGTACACATAATTATGCATATTATGATTACTGTCGAACTCAGAAATGTTTAGTGGCCTCTCTAAGTATAAATTTAATATAACAAATCTGTTTTTGTGAATAAACTATGTGTGCGTACAATGATATTTTGGCGAATTGAAAGTTACAAAAACATTATTTCTGTAAGGTCAACTTTTAAGTATATATTTTTTGAAATATTCCATTATTACTGAAATATTAATTAACCTTGAACTTAACGATGTATTTAATTGTAAACATTTGCACTGAATTTCGCAAACGGCACATCTCAGAGCGCGACGACCGTGACATCTTTGGAATTGTCACACGGTAAAAGCACCGCGGTGGTTAACTTTACTCTACAGCTCACATTTTTCATTATTTTTATAAAGAAAATTACATTGAACGTAGATTGAGGTTTTATATAGTAGTTTATTATTGAATGAATAAATGCAATTCTTGAGTTTATGCTGAATATTTGCTTGATTAATCTGTAGTTAATCAGTCTTTGGAATCTTCCATTTTTTTAACTGGATAGTAACTGTTTGTCTTGAAGAAGCATTTACAGCTGGGGTTTAGGTGGTAGAAATCAGATGTCGCTTAGCTTAAACCTCATTTAAGAGCAAATAAGCTGGAGGATTCTCTCAGGTGTCTCGGGTCGGGCCGTTACTTATTATTAACGGATTTTGTGGAATCCTCCATATTCCAAGGAAACCGTTTCTAATGTAAGTGTATACTTTAGCCTAATAAGTTGCGTGGGATACTTATAGTTGTTGCAATATTTTGAGTTTACTTGTTACTATGTCTTTTATGCAACTCCAAGGCGTGATCTTTGATAGTTATTTCTTCAGCTTCGTCCGGCAACATAAATGATGAGAATTCGCTTAAACATTATTTTTCGTTTATATTAAATTCTCACAACAATTAAAATGTAACAATATTTAGTTGATGTGAAATATTACTGCTCCATTAAGTCGTATACATCGCGCTAAAGATAGTTAAAGGGGGTCAGCAGTGTAATAACCTTGCAAAATAGCGCGTAATACCATTGTGGATGGACGGTCCCACGGTCTGTAACGATGGTTACTACATTGTTTATTGCCGTGATCCCGCCGCCCGCCACCGAGATGTGGATCTTAAGCTTAATAAGATATGATTAAACACAATAAATCATAATGGTTTTTTAGATTAATGTGTAATTTCAAACTAAAGTAACATTTTTGAAACGGCAAATTAGTAAACGGGTCGTCCAAGAGACCGTTGCACATAAACATGTGTGACAAGAAAGTGTGTAACAGATGCGTTGGCTACTATTAAAAATAACAGTGGTAGACGTCCAGCAACAACTACATCTATTGCACGAATAAGCCGTTCTACCCGGTACAATATATAGACCACACAGAAGATAGGCGTAAAATGGAATCAATGTTTCGTCTGAAGAATGTACATACATACGTGCTGGAGGCTAAATTTAAGTACTTTTCAATTCCAAGCCTTTTCTTATATAAATAATATTCCTTTTCTCATAAGGAAATAATGGGAAGGGCAAATAGAATTAACAAAGGAAGGGATTCAAAAGAAGATGAACTAAGTCGAATAAAGTTAGGCACCTCATCTATTATTGCGGATGTCTATGGGCAGCGGTTTACTATTTGGCGAATACAGGTGACCGCTTATAAATTTGCCAACTTTATGTTTTATGTGTGGTTCCTTATCCTCCGTTTTATTGTACTATTCTTTTTGTTTAATTCTCAAATTTGTGACTTAATCAACTAATAGGTTTGTCGATTGTCTATACATTTGACAATGTATTCGGTAACATGACATAAAGTCATACATTGCTATTATGTTTTAATAACGTCGTCAATCACGATTGTTATTGAACTTTTTACGCAGTAAGTCCCTTTGTTCTATTCATTGATTGCAAACCTATTAAGTTTGATTGAAGTTTTATGAGATTTTTGTTACAATAGAATAGAATTGCATATCCTTTCTGAACTTTTACATACACTTTTCTGACATAATAGTGTCTTGTTCGATGCATTACCACGATCATACGGAAAAATGAGAAGCTTTATTAGTTTTAATGTTATTTATTATACCGAATAGCTATCGCCTGTGATTTCGTTTATATATTTTGAATAGTTGCAGAATTATCGAGAAAATATGTAAATAACACAAAAAACTACGTATCTTTCGGGATCTGTAACTAATTCTGGGATCATAAGTGGTATATGTGTTCTTCCAGACCGTCTTCTACATCTTTGCGAAATTTCATAGAGATCAGTTAACCCATTTAGGCTACAAACTCTAACAAACATTAATTCATACATCCATTCATCTAAACTTTCGCATTTTAATATTGTTAAGATTAATCTGCCGTCTGTACACATTTATTATTATATTAACTTTATTTACCTTTATTTCCAGCACCTCTTCAGACCAGTTCTAATCGTCCAGTGTCAACAATGTCGCAACAGAGAGTGTGCGGTCTGCGGCTTTCGTCCTTCGGCGTCCTCGCCATCATATTCTACCTTATTGATCACTCACTCGCTGTAAGTGTTTCAATTATAACGTAATATTCAATATAATTATGGGACTCGGTTACTTAAAAATAGCGAATTACAGCCAAGATATCATTACCCATAGACAACTACAGTAAGTTAAAAGATTAAAGTTGCATTACTAACTTTGACAATAAAAGGAATGTATAGAAACCTTACCTTTGAACCATACATTTTATCCAGTAATATACATAATTAGAAAAAACGTTTTTGTAATCATAAACAAAATATTGTATTTTCGAAAATCTTAGACGAGTAGTAAAGACATCAACGCGCGCGTCGCTTATATTCAAAAAGTTAAAACCTAACTTGTTAACAATGATTTACTAGCTGTCGCCCCCAACGCCGTCCGTGCGGAATTATAGTAAAACTTAGTATCCTATGTGTTATCCAGGCTATATTATATAACTGTACGAAATCTCAATACAATATGTTGAAGCGTTGCGGACTTATCGAGTAAATATGTAAATAAGAAAAAAATATGTAGCATTCGGGACCATAACATTTTTCGTACATGAAAAGTATCCCGCATGTTATTTCATACTCTGTTCTGTATCTGTGTTAAATTATAGTAAGATATGTTGAACCGTTGCGGAATTGTGGAGTAAACATGTAAGTAACAAAAGTAATGTATCCCTCGGGAACCGTAATTATTTCCGGGATCAAAATTAGCCATCATCGATCGTAGTCCATCCATCTAAAGAGAAGAAGAGAAAAAGATTCAGTAAGATAGCGCATGTCATGACAGGACATTTATAATGTCTTATTACATTGCATATACATCTATCTAATATTAATCTACTATTTCACAATCATTTTTAATTCATCTTAATTACGTAGACGAGATTACATCCTTTAGAAAATGATGCATAGAATGGTTTGTATGATTTGTATTCAACAAAAAGCACATGTCTATAATTAGTCTGAATTTACTTAAATTATGTGATTAAACACAGACAATAATTACTTGGATAATTGAAAGATTCAAAGGACACTCGGTCGAGTATCGTGGGAACACTTTTTTAACTTCAATTTCCATTGTAGCGTTTCGTGTAGTTTTTTATTGCCTTTATCATGACTTTAATTAGGACATTAAATATTCGAATAATTTGATAAATAACACAATACAATTTTAGGATTGTTGAATAGAACACTGTCGTTCTATTTCAACAAACAGATTGATCGGACATAATTGCATTGCAAGACGTGTTGCAAGGTCTAGTTTCCACTGCATACTGAAACACATTTGTATATACATATACTCTTTGTTTTTTAAAACAGTGTGAAAAGGACGACGATATATTTTCAAATACACCTCCACTAACATTTAAGTAGGCGCGATAACGCGATTAATTTTTTTTTTCAAAATTCTACGCGAATGAAGTCACAGAAAAAGCTAGTATTCTATAAATCGACGCTTAACAACAATTCAACCGGATGTTATCTTATACTAATGAGGCTTACTGCAGGCGCTGGAAGGGTATGTGGCGGGCGAGGATTACCCGGACTTCGCGGAGGTGCCTAAGGGCCTGTCGTTCACCTGCGATGACAAGATACCCGGGTACTACGCTGATCCAGAGACATCCTGTCAGGTAGAGAAGATTACGGACGACGAGGGAAACACGTGTTTTTGCAAACTAGGGATCTATGTGTATGTGTCTGTGTACAGGTGTGGCACTGGTGTGTGCCGAGCATCGGTGGCAATGTGATGTACTCGTTCCTGTGCGCGCCCGGTACCGTCTTCAATCAGCGCTCCCGCGTCTGCGACTGGTTTTACAAGGTGAGGCCCCAAAAATACTTGTATATGACTTATTTCTGTGACAAATGCATTAATACCACACTTCTGCAACGGATCTGCTACAGTCATGAGAAATGCGACTAAGATTTGCTAATCTGTAATTAAAATATGTCTGAGTCCTGTCAATAAAACATAGCAATTTTGTAAATTGTATTATTGCATTCAATAATTTATTTTCTTTCATCTTTTAAAGGTTGACTGTCAGACATCACCGGCGTACTACGCTATAAACGAGGACCTTTACAAAGACGAGGCTGGCAATTACATCGCGGGCAAAAAGTAGATTGTAACGAACTTTAAAGACCAATAGACCACGCATGCCCACACGGGATCTGCCATTCTGTGCTCACGATCTATATGAATTAGTTGATGTAATTTTGTAGTTAAGCAAATTGTGCAATTACCTTCACGTAGTTACCTTTAGTTGTACTTAATGTTTAGATAGCTTAGTTATAAATAGCAAAAGTTACCATTAGGATTATTGCTAATAAAATCTCTCAGGCGCCGTAAGCAATTATAAAGCAAAGAACAAATAAATCTTGTACTGTAGCTTTTTAGCTATTTATTCATATTTAAGTAGTCTCTGATCTTTATGGCCATTCTTTATTCGAAGGTATAGAATAACGTGATAAAGCGGTTTCAAACCGATATATTATATGTTTAATAATGACTACAGATTGCGTATAGCGCCTGGGTGATATTACGCTACGTACGCTCGACGTTACGCTTTTTAAAAATATATCAATAAGTGTAACGTCGACTCGCAGGAGTAGACTGCGTTTTATTAGCTTATTTGATAATTATATAACCTGCGGAGCTACCACCCTTAAGCTAATAAATTCATTAATTTTCACTTATGTATATGTCAAACTTAACTTTCAAACAAATCAGCAGTATTATAGTTATCCTATGTTATATGGATCTAACTTATAATTTAAGCTACCGAAGTTAGCAATCATGATTTACAAATAACATATAAATTGTACAAGTGGAAATATGTACAACCTTAATTATGTAAATTTATCTTTATTTTAATGTATAGTACAATTTTTCCTAGTACTAAATGAAAAAGGAGCACCGGAGTTAGATAAATCAAGGTGAGGAATACAACAGGGGGTTATCTGGTTATTTAAAAGCGGAATAATAACGAAAATGTGTTTTGTAACAAACAGTTCAAATTGACGTCTAATTGGAGTTGTAATTAATTACAATAAAATTATTAGGAATTAACTATATGTCGAAAAAGCTTTGCCAGCTGTTTGTTTTGGGTTTGGTAAGTCACCGAAAATTTTTTGATTGAACGCAATCTTTTATAAAAAAATAAAATAATGCATGTAATGTGAAATAACTAATATATTTATATATTTGGTTGTAAATATTTTGAAATAGCATTGTTATTTTATTGATCGATTTTATTTCGTACGTATATCTTATCTAACAATAACTATTTACAGAATCGTAACAAGTGAAAGGATTAAAATCAAAAGACAAGCAAAACCCAAACGTGTAGTGGTCCGACGCCGGCGACTGACAGACAAACAGACAGACAGGACTGACTCTACAGCGCTTAACGTGTTGCCAGTACATTCGTTATGACGGGAAAAGTATAATATAGTATGCAAAAGTGAAAATATTATTTGATAAGTGACATTTTTTATTTAAATTAATAAAACTTTATCTGTTTAAGTCTGTTAACATGCTGTTCATTTTGTACTGTTAATAACTCGTTAGATGCGACGCTTACTACGACATTGGCATGACGCTTGAAGAACAATTTGTTAACAAAACCCTTCATTTTTTGTTTTCATGTAAAGTTGATACATGTATAAACTTGTAGTGTATATAGTGCAAGATTTGTATGTTTTATAATAAACGATCAGTAAATTGTTTTTGTTTTATTTATAAAAATTCTTTATTTAATAAATTTTAAAGTTATTTTATATTACATAAATAACTTTTAAAATAATAATATAATAAATTGTGAAATTTTGAGATGTGAAAAAAAATGATTTTGAAAATATTAATATCATTTTATAGGTACGTAATAAAAATTCTTAAAAGCAATCTTTAAAGTTAAACGATTTTCATTGAAACAAATTTTGGCTACAATTTGCGTTTTATAAAGTTGACTCTAAGCTCTTAAGCCTAGTTCGCACCAGGATAACATTTTAGTCGAGTACCGAGCAAAAAATGTTAGTATAGTAAATTAGCAAATCGTTTAGTCATTTATATTATCTCTCTCTCTCTCTCTCTGGTGTCCCCTCTGGTGGCCCCTCATGTCTGAGGTTCGTGGTCAGCATTAGGATCGGTTTTGGAGCAGACGATTTGCTTCCGTCGAGTTCGGTCCAGCGCATCTTTTACACTTTCACAAAAATTCGATGACAACTGGTCCTTAACTTGGTCGCTCCATCTGGTCGGTGAACGGCCGCGCGACCTTCTATATATATATATATACATACGAGTATATATTTATTATATTTATATTAATATATTTTGTTCTATTTTTCAGCGAGTAGCGTCCCCCACTAATGTTTACTGGGACATCTACTAAACAAATCTGAACACATCGTTTTAATAAACGGTGATCTTGTAAAACATCACCCATTTGTACTGTACTCTGACAGTGCGACTTTTGGACAGTAGAGAGTATTTTATCTACTAAACTACTCAGTACTCAACCGCACGGACGTTTTCCGCAAACTTGAATATACATACTTCAAGCGACGAGTTGTATAATGATTTGTGTTGTCGACTGTACTCACCTGCATTGAACTCACTGTGTGTGCGCGTGTGTGACGTCATTAAGACATGATTACAATGAACTTTTGCAAGCCACTTGATTATTTTTTGCAATTATTTATGTGGTTTTATAAGGTTTAATCCATTTTTTACACTAAAAAAACAAAATCAGTGTTTTTCTTTTGTATTTTAATATGACAAATATATGTATAAAAGAAGAATACATTTGTATAATATTAGAAACAGATATTTTGTTTCCATAATATAGTGTTTGGTTTTTAAAACATTTTCTTTGGATGTGTCAGCTATATACATTTTGAGTACCTACTTTTATCTGCTTAGGGACGGATGCGACAGGCAATAGCGTCAGTGAACGACTGGCTCGTTGCGTGAGCGCACGCCACGCAGCACAGCGACCAATTTAAAATTAAAAATAAAAAGAACGCGAGTACCA
>JAAOEG020000011.1:7169220-7185803 GCA_011763625.2 Papilio bianor | reverse complement strand
AACAGGAAAGTTAAACCGCAGTTGAATACGCAAAACACAATGATCTCCACAACTCAGGGAAACAATCATCATCGCTTCTAATGATATAGAGCTTTAATGACGTTATTTGTGTTACCTTTCTCACAGGAAAACTGTAATTGAGGTATTTGAACTTCTTCCCGATGACAACTTGCCAAATCAAACATCGCTTGTTTTTATTTCGGAAGAATTCATGTGTTTTGGGAAATATTACGGTATTCCCCGAAACATATCACATGATTGAGCACAGCAAGTTGACCGTTATTATTCATGTTTCACTTATAATTACAAAGACAGGAAATAGTTTAAAAATGTCAAATGAATTTAACTACACGTGGCTTAGCGATAAACAAAGCATGCCCGCTCATTCATTTTATCTGTAGTTATTGTTAAACGTTATCACACATACAACATAGAGCTCAGGGGTTAAACGCTTGATTTGTAATATGCAAGCCCTGGGTTTAAATCCCACAATGTACGTATGCATGATTTTTTTTCGATTCAATACGTTTATCCGAATTTCTTATGTTAAAGGAAAACATTGTGATGCAACCTACACATATCGGAGAGGAAATTTAAAAATATGTGTAAAGTCTACCCGCACTGCGTGCTTGACTAAGCCATTCTCATCACTAAGTAAAACCTTGTTCGCACCAGAATAGTACTTTAGTCGAGTATCGAGTACTATAGTAGTTAAAAAACTCTACTATCCGAAAAACGTTTTTACAACTGTCACAATACACAAGTAAGTGATTTTTTGCAAACTAAAACGTGTTCAGACATGTTTAGCGGACGACCGAGAAGCAATGACGCATGGTGGGGAGGGGGGATCCTCGCCGAAAAATAGAATAAAATGGCTCGGTTGACTAAACTATTTGATAATCTATTCTACTAAAATTATAATGTTCAGTCTCATTTAGTTAATACTCGCTACTGGACTAATATACTGTCTTGGTGCAAACAATGCTTAAGGTAGGCTCCGAACGTAGCTGACGATTATGATATATAAAATACAACACACTTATATTCTGAAATAGCCAATAGAATGAGCAGGCTAAATGAATTATACCACTCACTTATCTACAAAAGGCAATTATGTATTTAAAAAAGTTGACTTTACCGAGTTCTCAGTAACAAAACAGTGATATAAGTTACACGGTTAACAAATGTTTCCAATGTTAATGTTTCAACAGTGTGAACGCACGGCCATACATAATCATATTCCTAGTGTTTTTAAAACAATAATGGCTCTTCTAGTGTAGTTATAAATGATTCTAAGCCCTCATGCGCACGGCCTTTTTTTAACGCTCGCCGTTGGCGCTTTTTTATCGCTCTCCCTCATACTGCGTGAACGAAACATGAGATTTTAACTCTTGTTTCCTTCGCCCAGGGTTCAAAATGCTACACTACGCGATAAAAAAGACGCGTTTTAAAGCCGTTGCTTTATGAACAGTTACATGAAAATGCATTTGGTCTATTTCAACGCTTTTTTAACGAGAATTACATAAGCACGGAGGCTTAATGGCTTTTTTCTTTAGTCACGATTCTGCCAATATTGAAAGCACAACCGGGAGTGTTATTTTTTTTGTAGTTTATTCAAATCGATGCCAATTCGAGGTTGTTTGCGAGGGTGTCATGGAAAGGTGTGGTGCGGGATTTGTTTATGTAAAGCCACCCACGATAACGGTATTACACAAATATTACCTCTTTCCCACGAAACCCAGTGCGTTCGAAAAATAAATGTACATAATATATTAGTCGGAAAGAAGATAAAAATAAAATAAAAAAAGAGAGCCGGTGGCCCAGGAGGTAACTTGACTTGTAAGCAGCCGATACTGGGATCAAATCGTGCTACGTACCAATGTGTTTTTCGAATTTCATATGTACATTTAACCCAAGTTCTTAAGATGAAGAAAAACATCGTGAAACTGTACTTATCGGCGAAAATTTTTAAGATATATGTCACCCCTACCTTGGGGTAGGTTCCCAGCCCTAGTGGGGACGTATATAGATAGATATAGGAACATTTTCTTTTTCTGTGCGTCTCCTCCCCAATCTAGTTGGCCGATAACTCGTTTGTTCACCCTTCATAACAAATATATATATAATTACTCATTATGTATCGCAAATCTAACCCAGTCTCGCAATAAGTTTGTCTCGAGGTTCATCTACCTTTTGGTTTGAGATAACAAGCAAAAAATAACTTAAACGTTAGCCAAATGTGCGAAATAAGTGACGCATGACTGAATGATGTGCCAGAGCGGCAATTAACAATCAACAACGTCCCCCAACGTTACATGCCACGCATGCTACGGCCTCTAGCGGCTTGCCACCGCCTGATGCAATCCATTGTCATGATCTTACGCAATTGTTTGTCGTTTTTCAAGAAGTTAAACAAGATATAGATGTAGTTGCCGACTCATTACGATCCATAATTGTACTTAGAGTATGGCAAGCCGAATGAACTACTATTGCATTTATTTTACATTATTCTGTTAAGAATCCATCCCATTTACTAGTCAAACATACTCGTATATTGTACGTTTGTGTTGCGCTAAAGACCTAGATATCACTTCAGGATAGTTGTATATGGCTTTGCAGAGAGTCCGTCAGTACCGTTACACCGTTATACTGAACGAGTAGGGTCAATACCTCACCGCTCTCCCCTGGGAGGGTCGACCATTTGCTGGCACACATCCTTTATTAAAACTACACGCCCGCTCATTGTTCATTGAACGGTCCATTAAGTACGCTAGTAATATCTCTGTACACTTTATGTTCTCCTGGTACAAATGCAAAAATGCTTACAGTAAAGTCATTTTTAACTTCTAAACTAAGATTAATTTCATTTCATTAGTCTTAGTTTACTTAACAAGCTAACTTGACTCCTTTAACAAGTTACTCTGTATTTGGAAACCTGTCTTCAAAACATTTATTTAAAATTAATGATTTATACATGTATAGCGTTAATGATACGGGATATCAATTTTACAGTCTTGGTCGTCTCATGTCTACAAAAAACAAAGCCATTAAACGCTCATTTCATTCGGATTGTATTTCCACAATATAAAAAACACACAATGCCTTGAGGTCACGTACGTAAACTAGTTTTTAAAAAATAAAAAAGGAGATCCGCAGAGCGAGTTAAAAAACTCGAAGCGCTGAGGTTACGGACCTCCGCAAAGGGCTACGACTTCGTACGCAGAGAGCTAAATTTAGGCTAGTGATGTGACATTCCAACTTATCGGTTTTAATTTAAACACCGTCTATTCCGTAGGTAAATGGTATTTAATAAAAATATCATTAAATTGAATGTCTTCCAGTAAAATGCCATTGTAAAACTCACTTTGAAACTAATCAATCAAAATGTGTTAATAATAAATGCAAAGCTTATTCACTACACATTAAGGTTGATAATGTCAATGCATTTTTCTACTTGGTATATCGTAAATGTATGCGATGTAAAAAAAACAAAAAACTCGATGGAAATAACCACAGAGGTTATCGACATCCAGTAACTAACTGGCTATTTAAAGAACAGGACGAACTGAAATTACTCCTTACTGAAGAATTGATCAATAAAATGTTGACACGTTGTTATTTTGTTAAGTAATATAAATTTTATTTATAGTGTATTTTTAGGAAAATATAAGTGTAAGGCTCCATAGCCCTTTTGCTAGCTATCTATCGATAGATTAAGCAAAAGGTCATATCATCCCTATAGACTAATTTACCCAAATAATGAAATGACACACTCAATGGAGTACATGACATGACCTAACGCCTCCAGTGTACCCTTAACTTAAAGGGTCACTGTCATTTACTTGTCAGTATTTAAAATTGTAAGTTATTTTTTCTTGGCATCCGCGGTTAATGTGACAGACCGAAGGGATGTTGCAGTCACTGCTATTTTTTACCGTAGTCTAAAATGAGTTAGAAGTTGTCTAACGATGTCACTCCCCGACGGATCAAAATAAACTGTTTACACCATCTTGATGGACAAGTGCCGGTCTTGCCTAACCACTTTCGAATTTCTCTTGTCAAGATTTATGGTGGCGTAGATTCACTTATGCTACCGCATGCGTCGCTTAGTCCGTTTTTTGCAATAATGTAATCGCTGGTTAAAAATAAGCGTGATCAAGAAAGTAATATGTATTTATTGATGTCAATGATCCTGGAAATTTGAATCTTATGTATATAAAAACAATATTATATGCGTGTAACGAGTACCGGAATGGTTAATTATAATTAAATACTAAGCGAGCACGGGTCGAGTCACGCCGTTCAATTACTTAGAAAATGTAACCAAAAACACGTGCCCAGTTAAATTCAAGTTAACCGGTAAACATATTTTGATAGATATTTTTCTTTTCATTTTAATTTGCCACATATAATCTGTAAAATAGTGAATCTATAGTAAGTAATACGAAAGTAAACATCCAATCATGTTTTATTTCAATCTTTGTAAACAATCTTTCGAGAAGTTGATATCATCTGTGCACACAAGAACGTGTTTGTAAAAACAAAAGGAAATCGGTTATGTATCTGTAATTGTTCAAATTCATGTTGTATTCAGCGGCAAGGCTTCGAGAAAAACATCTACCAGCTCAGTAACTAAAAAGAACCACAAACGAGAGAATACCATTCTCGATACGCGAGCAAGAACTTTACCACAGATAAGACACCGAGATGCCAATAAATGCATACTGAAAGAACCTAAAACTTATAAAAGAACACAAGATGACTTAGGGTCCTTCAAGAAGCGAGCCTATCACTTTCTCAAAGGCCGGCAACGCATCTGTGGTTCTTCTGGTGTTGCAGATGTCTATGGACATCATCACCTCGATGTCCTCGTCACTCATTTTCCCCTTCTCTTATCAACAAAATAAAGGACTAGAACCTTTGATCGTTAAATCATTAGTATACTTACATATCTATGTTTCAATAATTAACACTGTATTTAAGTTTTATGTAAAGGTGATAATACGAGTCGTAATTTCTCGATAAACACATCTTATATTATCACAGAAACAGTTATAATATATTCCCCGCACCAGTACCTACATATAATTAAATAACAACATTATCGTTAATGATGCATTCTTCGTATCAAAATAATAATTAAATTGGACCGTATTAGCTAATATCTCATTAATAGGTTGTTTGCATTAAACGAGTTAAATAAAATTTTAAGAAAAAAAAGAACCGACTTCCTAAAAAAAATTCTCAGCAAAATGCACTAAAATGTAACAAAATAATGTTACGAATACTCTCAAGAGAAATTAAACTTTCTTTCTAGTATTATGTCAATATTGTACAATTATTGATATTTCGAAGTCGGTGTCGGTTGAGGTACATTAGTGACATTTTTATCCGAGATGTCTTAGACCCAGTTAAGTTCTGTTCTGTTCTCTCTGAAACTGATGAAAAATAAAACTTGGGAAGTCGGTCAAAAAGGTACGGTTATTGAAAGACATCCCTACTTTTGACATTTCATTGTTATTACAATTTCCAACCCTATATGTCGAACAAAATGGCGACGGATTAGCCACGCAACCCTACAATACTTTCAAGCAACTAAGGATTATATCTACAATTTTTTAAAACAATAACATATCATTATTTCCTGTACAAAGTAATTTATAATTGTAATTCGATATTATTTTTAGAGAGAAACACTAATCCCTCACGCGTTTCATACAAAAAGAAGTAAACAGCTGGTGATGCTGGCAGATTTCTACGATAATTATTACTAATTTACTAATTATGATTGTCGATAAAGATCAATATGTTTCTAGTTACTAGCCACAGAAGAAATTTTAATTTGATATTTGTTAAAATAAAAAGCAAATTACGTTGCATTTATATTTCTTTAAACTAAAGTGGCACGTGTAAAACTATTTCCACCTAGCTCTAACTTCCCAACACGACGGAGTGCCAATAAAATACCTTACGTAACGACATAAAATAAACGTACAACCAGAAAAATATCGTTGTAGCCTACCCGATTATTATATACAAAGTAGAATTATCATTATATAAATAGTAGAACATTATCATCCTTACCAAATATTATCATCTTAATAACAATTTATTACAAATAAATTAAACTATAAGGAGGTAC
The DNA here is from genome assembly GCA_011763625.2 of Papilio bianor. Taxonomy (NCBI): domain Eukaryota; kingdom Metazoa; phylum Arthropoda; class Insecta; order Lepidoptera; family Papilionidae; genus Papilio; species Papilio bianor. Next base: position 7,179,661 of record JAAOEG020000011.1, on the reverse strand, counting down.
CCACATAAATCAAAATATATATTTTTATTGTAAAAACATAAAATAAAACCATTGATTTCAACACTGGTATCAATCGATAAAAACCAAGCCCATCCCTAGAACGGGTCTGAAGGGATTGCAGGCTGAATTCAGAGTATTGCCACACTATATTCTACCTAATCATATAAATTAAGACCAAAGCACTTTGCAATAAGCACTATAGTCGCATGACGTACCGAAAGAACAGATTAACAGCTGTACAATTCATAATACCTGCTCGAACCGGTACTTTTACTAAGAAAAAAAGGTCCAATTTCATACCACCTTCATAGTGACTTTAATTTTACCTGCCTTTCAAATTCTATAACTTGTTACAGAACAGCTGATTTTATTCATATTACCACGTTTGCAAACTTCTAAAAGAAAGTCCATATTTTCCGGTGTAATTTACTATACATTTCATACTTAATTTCGTATGTATGTACTTTTGACTTTATTCCATTAAAACCTTAAGAATTATTGAAATACTCTGTATAAATTAGGATGCACAAAGAAGTAACAACGTTCCATATGTTTCAATGTCAACACAAAATGGTCGCTTTACAATCTCGATTGGTAAATCTGTCAAACTTTCTAAAACGAGCAACGATATGGAATAAGCAAACGCGCTAGTGGCTTCTGTAAATTCCATTGACTTCCTCGGTAATATCTATACATTATGTTGCATGCATCACTTAAAAATAAAACAAAGGTTACCTTTTTAGCAGCAAGCGTATTCGTCTAACTCCAATAGGGAACACCTGCGCTATAATATAACACTACGAAAATCGTGTCTTTTTCTCTTCAAATACATTATTGCACTATTCACAATATGTCCGAGGACGAGCAAATGCTGTCCAAATGTGATTTTCAATAATTGATGCGGTCAAGTGAAGCGCGCGTCTAGACGCCGCCCGCTTTAGTCATGAACTAAAAAATGTCAGCTGGCCCAAGAACGTTCTCATTCGTAAATCGATTGAAAATCTGTGAAACAACCTCTAAACTTCCCTTCATCTCTTTCGCACAAATACCGTCTCGCTCGCACATCGAACTTAAATTCGTTGTTTTATGACCATTAAATGCATTGTTTCGTAGAAAAAAAAGAACATTTTCATGTTTTTATGTATACTTTACAATACTAGAATAGTGTTTATCAAAATATATTGGATGTTTTTTCAATTGAGATCATATGTTAAACAAAGCAATATGTCAACAATAACACTGCTGTATTGACATTTCATGATCTCTCCTGATTGGACTGCGCCACAGCTGTTTTTGACGCTTTGTTAATTCTATATTTTCACACTAGATGGCTGCACATTCTCATCAACAACAGTCTGCTGTGAATATTATTTTAACCGTGTAACGAAAATTATTTTATTATAATCAACTTTTATAATTTATATTCTATTTAATTCGTTTAAGTAACTTAAACGTTTATTTTGTCAGTACTCTTATAAATATGTTACGTACATGACTGAAGGATTTATGAGTATGGGACCTATTTCGATTGTTTCTATGACAACGGTCTAAACTCTAAACATATTGGAGATTGAACTTGGACACCAATTCAATTGTTATATTGTAGAGTGGAAGATTAATTATAATTTGCGAGTGCTTGTTTCAATAAATCTCCAGATACAGTATTGTTAGATTGAAAACAAATATAGTTTAGAACAGATTATCAAAAATGGATTCACAGGACCTTTTAGCGCGTGAAAATGAATTTAAAAAACTTAATAAGCAGTTAGAAAAGAAAACAGAAAGCTTAATGAAGGAAATAGAACATGTTATGGTATATTTCATTCTTATCTTAATCCTAATAATGTTATAAATGCGAAAGTTTAGATGGAAGCATGTTGGTTAGAGTTAGTCGTCTAAACGGTTGAACGGATCTCGATGAAATTTGGCATAGATGTAAAGGATAGTCTGGAAGAACGCATAGACTACTTTTGATCCCCGAAATAGTTACGCTTACTTTGGGATACGTAGTATTTTGTTATTTACCTATTTAATCGATAATTCATCAATGGTTTAACGTATCTTACTGAAATTTAATACAGATATAAAGCATAATCTGGAATAACACACAGGATACTAAGTTTTATTTTAATTATGTGCGAACGGTGTCTTGGTCGACAGTTATAACTTATAAAATTATCTGTCAAAAGCACATTTTGATTGGTGTTCATGTTTTTCACATTTTAGCAAAAACAAGACATATTTCATGATGTGTCTCGTAACATGAGACTCACGCCTTCACCGAGAAATATGAGAAAACACTGTTGTGATTCTACAGGAACATTAAGCCCCAACAGTGGCGATAAACATAAAAAACATGGTACTTCAAGTACACTTAATAACAAGAAGAAAGAAAAACTTAACAACCATAAGGCAAATCCACCTAATTCCAATATAAAAAAAGAAAAAGAAACGGTCCCTCATTATAAAAGTGCCATACAAGTGTGTCATAATTGTATGTTTAATGAAAATGGGACATTGAACAGTGATGTTGAATTCCTACATGCCTTCGTTTCCATTAATGTTGACGAAAATGTACTGCCTCACACATTTTTAAAAGGTACACTACTACTATACTAAGGTATACTATTATTTATGGTTTTTAATATGAAATTTTAATCATCAATTCTGTCTTAGTTTATGAATCATAATTTTAGATAAATAAATATTTTCTTAAAAACCTGGAATCTATCTAGAAGTGGTCAGAGAGTAATTACTAATATTGATTTACCTGTAAAACTATAAAACAAATAATAAATTGTCTATTCTTTTTTATGTAAATTAACAAAACAAAATGTATATAGGTTCAAACCCTTTTTAAAGTAATTACTAATAATTCTATAGACAAGTGTGAACACATCTTAAAATGATATTCATGATAATTGTGTGGATTTAAATAATGCAAGAATCAATTTCATTAACACAAATGTAAATAGTGATAGCTTATTGATACGTTATTTACTGTTTTGTTTGAGAGTATTCTTTAATATATTGTAAAGGTGATTATATTTGAATAATAGTAGTCTTTGAAATGAAATTAAACAACTTATAAGCTGTCAACAAAGTTGTTCATCGTCGCCGTCAGATAGCGCTGAAATATAAAATAAATTGTCTGTTTAGGTGAAACTCTTTGGGGTTCTTGTTATTTTATTTTGTTTTCGTTGTAGGCAGTTTGATGTTTTAATAACATTTAATTTATATTATGCGTTTAGTTTATTTAGTAGCATGATTCCAGAGCGCGTGTCTGTGGAGCGCGTGTGCAAGTTCCTGGCGGCCAAGGTGAAACTTCTGCAGGAGCAAGTGGACAAGATGCAGGCTGCTCTCGATAATAAAGTATTCGTCATCAGAATAACTTAAATAGTAAATCTTTGTCAGTGGACTAACAAGCGTTCTTTAGACTTCTTGATAAAAAGGCAATAATTAATAATTTAAATAATAATTCAATACTACATGATATTTTCGTTGTTGGTGGCATAGTAGATAAATTAATACAATAATTCAGGGTTAAACCCTTTAAGAGACCTCGCACCCTGTGAGACACAAAAATGTTTTTTGGTACATGCAAAACTTCACATATATAACCAATAAACTCTTTGCAACATTTCAAATCTACCAGTAGTTTTGGGTATATTTGTGTTATCTGGGCGTAATGTCGTGAGGAGTGGCGCGGACACCACGTTGCAGGGTGCGCAGTGCGAGGGTCACCTGGCGCAGCTGGCGCGGCTGGAGGGGGAGCGGCTGGCGCAGCTGAGCCAGGCCAGCGCCGCGCGCGCAGCCGCCGCCGACGCCAGGGCCAAGTGCGCCGCGCTGCAGAATAAACTTGATGTAACAACTGTTCATTGAACGGCCCTACTCTAGTGGAGGAAACATAGGAAATAGTCGTTCAGTGGTACCCTTAGTGTAGATTTGTCATACCAAAATGATGATCATTTATTGCTGATTATTGTCTTCGAACATTTCTTTAGATAATTTTTATCTACCTTGATTTGAATATGTTTGTATCGTAACTGTAACTTTGTGATCGTACTCGCTTACTTTTACTTTTTACTATAGTTGCGAACGGCGACGTCGGGTCCATAATCTTACGAATGCGAAAGTTTAGATGGATGGATGGATGTTTATTAGAATTCGGCGCTGAACGGATCTCGATGAAATTTATCATAGATGTAGAGGATAGTTTGCAAGAACACATAGGCCACTTTTGTTACCAAAAAACTACGGACTACGGATTCCGTGGGATACATTCATTTTAAGATAATTCCGCAACGGTTCCTCATATCTTACTAAAATTTAGCACAGATGTAAAATATAGTCTGTAATAAGAGATACGATAATAAGTTTTATTTCCAATTCGCGTGGACTAAGCTTTAGGCGACAACTGGTTACAAAATATTTGTAACATATGTTATGTAGCCGTCAGTTGCAGGGAGCACTGAATGTCAGCGTAAGCAGTGAGGGTTGTGTCCAGGAGAAGGAGCGTCAGTATGCGGAGGCTCTGGCTGCGGCAGAGAAAGCTGCGGCGGAGGCGCGGCGTGCGGGGGCCAGGGCGGGGGCGCTCCAGGCGCAGAGCCTGGCGCACCAGCGCACCCTCGACAACCTCACACACCAGCTGGACACCGCCAGGAGGACGGAGAAGGTGACAGCTTTGCACCAATGACAAAATATAACTGTTTACGTTCGATGAATGTGTAATCGCTTCTTTTTTAATATGAAAAAATAGAAAGGTTCACACAGAAGACTGGCGTAAAAGCGAAGATATTCAGCGTTTAGTACTACCATCACCCTATTCTTATGTAGAAGAGATAGAAAGGGTAAGGAATGATTTGGTGGAGGATGAGACAAATAGGGGGGGGGGAAATATCCCTGTTATATAGTACATCTCCTCGTGCGTCGATTAAAGGTAGGCAAGGCAGTTGGAATTTCGTCTGTCTATGGGTAGCGGTCGCTGCGCTATTTCAGCGATCTTAGGTGGTCGATCGCTCATTTGCCACTTTATAGCTATAAAAAATTTATTGATGAAGGAGTCACACAGGAAAGGGATATTGTCTTTGTGCGTCCCCTCTACTGTCGATTGAAGGTGCTATTGGCAAGCTGTATAAGAACGCGTCAGGAGCTGCGCGAGGCGAGCCGCGTGCTGTCGGCGGAGCAGCGGGCGGCCAGCGCGCAGCTGCAGGCGCGCAGCCGGGCGCGGGCCGCCGCCGCGCGCGCGCTCCACGCGCTCGCACACAACCTGCGCACGCAGAACGCGCTGCTCGCCGCGCACGCGCACCTCCACTCGCTGGAACACGACTACACCGCCTTCTTAAATAAACAATTATGATGCGCTACATCGTCTTTATTTTTTTATTTATATCACAAGGTGGCAAACGAGCAAGCGGCCACCTGAAATCGCTAAAATAGCGAAGTGACCGCTGCCCATAAACAACCGCGATAGCAGATGCGTTGCCTACCTTTAATCAACGGAGGAGGAGATGCACCGAAAGAGGATGTTTCATCTTCCTATGCGTATCCTCCTCCGTTAAGTCCACTTTCCCTTCCCATCCTTCTAAGATAAGGGTGGGAAGGGAAATAAGACCAAAATTCGGGCTCATCAGACGAAACGCGGAATGACTTCCACTTGACGCCTGTCTTCTGTGTGGTCGTGGTATTACATCGGAAAAGCCGGCCCATTCGTGCGAAGATGTTAAAGCGAGCTCTACCACTGTAAAATTACCCCACTGACTCGTTGCTTATACATCGGTAGAGCCCGTCTACCATCCTCGCATAAATAGGCCGGACCGTCCACCGCATTACCACGACCACACAGAAAACAAGCGTCAAATGGAAGTAATTTCGCATAGAGCCTGATAAGTATGTGTGCCGCAGGCCTCATTTTAGTCCTCTTCCCTTTTTTAACCGTAAAGGATAAAAAGGGGAAGAAGATTCGGTGGGGGATGGGATGCATAGATTTGAGGATCTCTTTATATGCGTCCCCACCTATGTTGATTAAAAATACACAACGCATTTGCTAACGCGGATGTCTATGGACACCGGTTGATTGATTTGTCGTTTTTTACCTCATAATTGTATTAAAACAAAATTTATTATGACTAAACCACTTTATCGATTTTAATGAGTGAGATTCGAATTTTATTCTTTCCTTGAGAGTCAGAATTACGTTAACCAGTTTTTAAACTTTGTAAATAACAAATAGCTACAGTAGTATAATCAAACAAACCACAACAAAAATAAACAAAAGCTACTTAAGGCACGCAAATGCAAGTACGTTGCCAATCTTTAATCGATGGACTCCGCCTCCACACACAAAAAAGGATATTTCCTCTTCCTAAGCATCACCTCCATCATCATCCACCTTCTCATACCATACCTTGCTTACAAGAAAGGTTAGGATTAGAAGGGGACTAAAATTACGCCTTCGGCATGCACACTCTTCACACAAAACACGGAATTCCACTTGACGCTTATCCTCTGTGTGTTTGTGTTATAGTAGCAGCGAGATGGTCCATGCATGCCACAGATGTTGTTGCTGACGTCTACCACTGTTTAAAAACCTTGTAGTAACAAGACGACACCTCACAAACAGGCGTATCATTGAAATTGAATGACATGAGAAAGGGAGCGCTCGTTTACTTAACCTATATAACAATATCCGGCGCAAGTTGTCCAAGAATTAATATTATACATAATATATATAAGTACGATTGTATGACACAGCTGACTAACACATCAGAGCACGATGCGTAATGTTAGTGTTATTACTTCCCAGTGTTGCTACATCTATGTTAAAATCTACACTTTGTAATAAATACTACATATTTTAAATTGCATCACACTTGAAATTTTAATCCCTAGCCAGAGTGCTACACTCGGATATGCCATAGCTATTTAAATACTAAATATATAATAAATATAAATACTTAAATAAATAAGTAAAGTTTAATATAATCTTGAGTTAACCACGTATTCTTTAACAGTAAATTATGGTTGAAAAAATAATAAAAGGTACTAACTTTTCGGACACTATAGTTAACAGTAAGGAAAAACATATTTAAGTCTAAGTGTTACGATTTACCAAATATTATAAATAGTATCTCTACAACTTAAATTAAAAAGTATAAAGTACGCGGCAAACAAAAAAGTAGGCAAAATTTCCCAACATGGCAACACCCTACAAACCTAAGATAAACTTAAGCGACCTTTGGTAATCGAGCACAATCGTGTAGACCAGAGTGACAGGCGCACAATCCCTTCGCAATGAAGACTATTATTTTATTAACCATTCTGACCACCTCGTTATGGTGCGCGGGTGGTGACCATCTGGTCGTAGGCAATACTGCTAACAGAGTGGTCCTAGCCGAGCACAAGAGAGTCGAGTACAACGCTATACCGTTCATCAAAAGGGTTAAATATTTCTTCTACTCTTCGCCGGATAATAAAGTAATTCAGGTATGTAACTAATTTACATCTCTGCACGTCCCAACCGACGTAATCCAGCCTCTCCTAAGATTGAGGTCACTAGACCTTTATCTACTACGCTGGTCAAACACAAGTAGTAGTAGAACATATTTTTGATAAAATAGTGGGAACTTATTTCAACGACGAATTGACATTTTATTAAATTAATTTTATAAAACTTGATAAAAAAGGATTTTGATTAGGAGATACCCACAAGCATAATATAATTATTATGTTCGTTTTCTATATGATTTTGTCAGCTGACTGGGGAAATAATGAAAACCTGGATTGTAGAAATATATATTAATTGGGACACGCTGTGTCGCTTTTCTTAGCACGAGGTCCGTCTTCTGCTACCGTCACTCTATTGACTATATCTTTATTCTATACTATACTCTAGGGTTGACTGTAATTTGGGGTCTCCTAAAATATTTTTCATTTACTTTCGGCATGTCAAGAACAAAAATACCTTGGAGTTTTCATAAATTAGACCTCGTTTACTTTAAAAGTTTTCCTAAGAATCGTCGAATTATTCAAAAAGTTTAAAATCAAGTTCATTGTATTTTCGTTGTATTAATTAGTTGTAACCGGATTTTACAATTATTATTAAATGGGTGAAGGAAATACAATAATACTTCCAAGAAAACGATATCAGAACTTCTCAGAACTAGTAATTATCAGTTTTAATAATAAGCAGCGATTATTGTTGAAATCTTTGAGAAAAAATAATGATGCTGTATTTATTAGCATTTTTTACATCTGATGAAAAAGGCAATCATCTTTATTTACGATACCAAATCCTACTTCTTACTTTAGTATTATAATTGCGAAAGTTTCGATGGATAATTGTTTGAAGGTATCTCCAGAACAGCTCAACAGATCTCGCTGAAATTTAACACAGATGTAGGAAGTCTAGGATACTATTGAAGTTTATTTTAATTCCTCGCAGACGGAGTCGCGAGCCACAGCTAGTATGAAATTCAAACATAACTAATTATCTAAAAAAAATATTAGAACAAATGTGTGACTAGTTTGCACATTTGTTTGGTTTGAAGTCAAGCAATGGGTAGTGGGGCCACTGAGATTAGATGGCGTAGTCAGCCTAGTCAGCCAGTTATGTATGAGCCACTCGGTAAATGCCCTTTACGTATCAACGGAGCCCCAATCAATGGCAAAGACATTTTATATATCAATTCTTCAAATAGGAAGTTCATCATAACAATGATAAATGTTTTGAATTATTCAAATAACATTTCAATTATTCATTGAACACAATTCATTGAAGTGCTCAGATATCTAATTACATTATTGAGATAGTTTGAAACAATGCCTTATATATAACAATACTATTCCGTTTTGATTTATCCTATAGTTTTTCTCGTGTTATTGTAACATTCATTGTAGCAGTTTCACACGTGCGTCGGTAGCCGCAGACTTGACGACAATCATAATAATTGCATTCTTTACTATTAAAATAGATCTTGCGCGATCCATATGTGCTTGCTTGCATTAACTACTTATTATAATTTACGTATAAGCTGACAAACGAACAAGCTGCGACGCAAATTCGCCAAAATAGTGAAGCGGCCGCTGCCCATAGACGTCCACAATGCAAACACATTGCAGATGCCTTGCATACTTTTAATCGACGGACAAGAAGCCGCACAGAAAGATATTTCCTCCTCCTATGCGTCCCCTTTTCCGCCAAATCCTCTTCCATTTCTGACCCATTATTTAAAAGACAACTGTGGGAAAGGGAAGGACTATATTACAGCTCTGGCTCACACACTCATCAAACGAAATGCTGAACGACCTCCACTTGGCACTACCTACTGTGTGATCGTGATATTGCACCGGGCGAACAGGCCAATTCGTGCAACGTCTACGACTATAAGAGTTAGACAAATAGGAGTTAATGACAATGTCAGTGACGGATGACCAATATGAAAAATATAATGCCCTAAAATAATAACTAATGACCCTGTTTTTAACCAATAGGCCATAATTGTCGAACCATCAGATGTCATATCTTTAATGAATTCATTCTTCATGTAATTTGTTGTTCACAATTTGGCGGTGACATATACTTTATATGTGCAGGGCATCCAGGCTCTGGACACGCTGCACAGCAAGGCGTCCATCAACATAACAGCGGGCGGCGTCGGGCACAGCTTCGTCAACATGCGCATGAAGAGCGAGCGCGGCAAGGCGCTCGGCTACGATATCGGCATCTATGTCAACCCGCAGTACCAATGATATAAACCTAGTTATATATTAACATTATATTATATTATATTTATAAGTAAATAAGTATCACATTTTATTTACCCAATTATGCACCAATCATCAAGAGCGCAATTAGACCGCTCAAACATTACTACTAAGATACCGATCCATCCTAATCATAATAATATTATAAACGCGAAAGTTTAGATGGATGAATGGATGTATGTTTTTCGCCCAAACTACTGGACGGGTCTTGATGACATTTGACATAGCTCTAGAACATAGTCTGGAAGAATTCATAGTCTACTTTTGATCCCGGAAATAATTACGATTCCCGTGGGATATATTCTTCTTTTTTCAGTTTTACTCGATATTTCTGCAACCGTTTCACAGAACTTATTGAAATATGGCACAGACGTATAACATAGTTTGAAAGAAGACATAAGCTACTAATTAAGTTACTTTCTACAATTCGAGCCGCACGGAGTCGCAGGCGACAGCTAGCATGAATATAAAAAGAGTTTTTGAGTTACGTGTACTAAAAATGGACCATATGTTAATAAGTTTGGAATAAAAGTATATAATTTTACAACTATCCTCCCCCTCCCTAGCCTAGATCATCACTCTTGCAACAATATCGTTTGACCTGGTGTTAACAGGTGATGTGGTGGAAGAATGGTCGAGAGATTAATAAAATCGAATTTACATACTACAAAGTTCA